>PVJI01017365.1:0-35840 GCA_004026765.1 Micronycteris hirsuta
AGGCAGGACTGAATGTGGATGGGGGGTGGGTGGGCCGAGGAGAGTAATGGGGGGAAATGGGGACAACTGTAATTGAACAACAATCAAAGACATAAAAACAAAAGCATACTTAGATAGATTCAAGTGAAGATTTTGCCTGGATGAAGCTGAAGTCCTGGGAACCGAGAGTTCCATGGCAAGATGCCCCTGCCTGGGGAAGGTGCCCGGCTTCCCAGTTTTCTCCGGGTCTAAGGCGGTGCTGAGGGCGCACGGCAGTTTACGCGCACTAGTTGTTTGGGCATCTGCTCTTGTTTTCTGTCGACATGAATACTGTCTGGGATTCCTTTGGTGCCCAAAGGAATGGCTAACAAAGGAAAACCACTTGGTTCTGGTAGAAATCTAAAGTTTTATGGTCGTTCATTTTCTTCATTACACTAGCCTCAGTCTTGCCTCTAACTCCTTGCTCACGTTTCTTTCTCCCCTAACACATTTGGAAGATAATGTGGTCTTTCTTCCTTCTCCAATCATAACCACTTCCTAAATCTGTTTTACTTAATCTATTAAACTTCCCCTGATTATTCGGGCCAAATTACTTTCATTCTTCTCTTAATTTCATACCCTAAATTTTAGAGTTAATATTACCTCCTTAATAGTTATGTAATTCTTTTATTTCTATCATTCTCATCTTCTCAAATAAAATGTTAGTGGTTGCCAGAGGCAGAGTGTGGGGGGCTGAGTGAAATGGACAAAGGGGTTAAAAGGTATAAATTTCCAGTTACAAAATAAATAAGTCATGGAGATGTAATGCCCAGCATGGAAACTCTAGTTAATAGTAATGTAGGGCGTTATTTGAAGGTTGCTAAGAGTAAATCTTAAAAGTTCTCATCAAAAGAAAAAAATGGTAACTATGGTGACAGGTGTTAACTAGACTCCCTGTGGTGATTTTGCAATACTCGCAAATATGGAATCTTTAGGCTGTACACCCAGAATGAATATAATGTTTTGTGTCTATTCTAACTCCATTAAAAAAGGTAAAAGAATTTTAAAAAGTTGGTTCCTAAATATGGACTTTACCTAGACTTTTTTATAGCTCCCATTACCCTTAGTAGAAGTAAATACAAAGTAGATGCTAAATAAACAATCACTGACAGATGTTACTAATAAACAGATAATTAGTTAAAAGATGGCACTCATTTTCTAGACATTTTCCAGAGCAAATAAATTTGGAGGAAAACTTCTTCAGTTTTCACTTCAAGAGCATCTGAAAAAGATATGTTCGCTGGTTTTGTTTTTGCTTTAAAATTTTTATTTATCTATTTGAATAGATTGAGGGAAATTGCTTTGTCTGAGCAAAAGTTCTAAAAATCCACCTTGTTGGGTTCTGACCTATAGAGAGATAGGATTAAAAGTACAGAGCCTGGGAAATTCCTCCTGCCTCTTTGTTACACTTCATTTTGCAGAATATTTTTATGAAGCAAAAGCTGGTGGTTTTGGTGGGGAGACTGTTCCTCTCCCCAAAGCAGTGTTAAATGTCTGCAAAATCTATATAAATACAATGATCTGGTTATAGAAAAGCTGCTTCCAAAGCAGGTTTTATTCTGCCCTCCAGCTACCTCTCCTACCCCCATACCTCCTAAATTTAAGTTCTGGAGTTGCCACCTTTTGGAAGACAGTGTGATGCAATATGAGGGAGCCTACATTTGCTGTTCAGTTTATTAAGTTTCATTCCTGCTGAAGCAGGAACAGGCTCAGAATCTAAGGGAAACTGTTTCTTCTGCAGAACAATTGAGAGAGAGGGGACTCCACAAGTCTCAATGTCATTTAAAGTGTCTGAGAAAGTGCTAGACAGTAGAAATTTCCTCTGGTTCCTGGATATCATTACCTTATTGGTTAGCAACTACAAACTTTGTTGGATGAACCATGTGTCTAGTTGGTCACTGGCTCCTTTCCTACCTTGTTTGATACATGTTCACCCTTTTTACTTGTTAAGTATTTATTATATGTAGTTAACTCTTGATTCCTCTGGTCTACATCTTCTGGTCTCTCATTTCCTCAGGTGGTTAAATCACACATCTTCCTAATTCCCTCTAGGTTTCCTGTGAATAGAAAAGGAGAGAAAGGAATAAGTTCAAAGTAAAATGGACAATTACTTTTATTCGGCTAACAATAGTAGGAAATGTCAGGAGAGAATACGTGAGTACTCTTCTCGTACTAAGACTGAGGACAGAGAGGAGACTGCATCTTTTGTGTGCTCTATTTGTGCCCTTCACAACCATCAAGTGATCTGAAACTCTTTTTGTTTGGCAAGAATTTACCCTCTCAAGAGCAGGACAGGGACATAAAGACCCTTAGTCTAGTAAAGTACAGGAAGGGAACAGATGTAAATTTCTTTCGTTTAACTGGATTTACAGGCTCTGAGGGGAGGGTGGAAAAGTACTTGGAAGGAACTCAACCTGGGAGGATATCGGTTTCATGGTTGGGGGAATTTACCATGTAAGATATAAAATAAGTATAAGAAATATACCCTGAGAAATACTATCTAGTGTCAGTAACATGAATTATGTATCATAGCATTGAAGAAGAACAAAGATATCCATTGAATTCAGGAAGTCTTTCTTGTTTGAGATTCTATTCTTAAAATCTGTGAAGTTACAGTTCAGGTGGGATTTGATGTAACATAAAGTTTGTACCACATGAGAAAGCATCTACGTAGGGTGATAGATCCTGATGTTGAACCTGAAGATCAACATCAAGATCATGGATTCTGCAATTCTATGTCCAGTCTCTCTCTCTTATAGATCTGTGTGTGTCTTGGAATGACAGATGTAGAGATTATGATTTACAGTGCCACTCTTTACAAATAAATTGCTCTTTGCCTTTGAACAGCCTGCCTAATTGTTAATGGTCTTCCATTTCTGAGATCCAAATGCATCTTAGATACAAATCTTATAAACGTAATGATTAAATGGTCCTTGCATTGCTATTGGGGTTTGGGATGAGAATCGTTCACTCATGATCATGAAATCACTAAAAGTTATAAAGGAGGGTAAGAATTGAACCCCACCCTCTCCATATTAGTATCTAACACCTTTATTGGGCCATTTTTAGGATTTAACTTGAAAACAATTTTGATTCTAGGTGGTAATGAAACATATTTCCCCAATTCATTCTTTTGGTATTTAATTTTAAAAGTTGGATTGTCAAGAGAAAAAATTTGACATAAAAATAAAAAGTGGTTTCTAAAGAAGCTTGAAATAATAGATATAAAAGGGAGTGGGAATACATGTTTATAATGCCAATTTAAGAGAGAGTCAAAAGTACAGTAACAATCTTTAATCCATCATTGGTTAGAAATAAATTGAACTTAGTTTTAAAGAAAATTGAAACTATCATCTTTACAATTTTAAGTGCATCCTATTTCAATTATTTTATTTTTTGAAATGAATAGCGCTTCCTATATTCTATGCTGAAGTACTTTTCTCATTATTTAATTTCTTCTTGAAGACTTATAATTGTTGCTGTGATCTTAAATTATGTTCATACTCTAATGCAGAGGTGTTCTTCTGGAAGGCTCTGATCTTATTTAAATAATCAGACTCCTGAGCCTATTGTCTTGTCTGTTTTTTTTTTTTGTCATTTTTTGTCTCTCCCTTGCTGTCATTCATTCTTAGATGTTACTTCTTACTACTACAGTGTACCTTCTTTTACTCTCCATTCTTTCCAAGTTATCATTTTCAAACTTTTGTAGACTAGGAATGCCAAAGTTAGTGAAATTAGTTGAATAAGATCTACTACTTCAAAAATTTTAGACCTTAAGTTCAAAATGAGAAGGGAGAACTAGTAAGGAGTGTACCATGATGAAATGGATTCTTGTGCTTAGAAATAAAGAAGACTGTGTTGCACAGAAGTGGTGATGGCAGACATCAGGAGGTAAAAATAATCTTTCACAAATAACCCGCTAAGTCACCTGCATCAGGGCCAGCATACATATAACAAAAATGCAAAATAGATTATATTTGAGGCACATAGTTATTGCACTCAGGTTGCCTACTCTCTGCAACTTGAGTTGTATAGTTTCTTGTTTGTCCCTTTTAGAAATTAAGAGGATAAGTAGTTCCTGTCTTGTGTAAGTAACCCAGGTCCTCTTCGAGTGCAAATACAGAAGAAGTAGTGAGGAAGAGCTGGGTGAATTCACCATGCATTCCTCAACAGCTATTTGGTGTCTGCTGAGGGTGAGGCACTATGCTAAGCATTAGGAGCATAGCAGTGAAAGAGGCAGACTTATTTCCTGCCCTCTGGAAACTTAGGCCCTTGCTGGCACTTTGAACAATGTTGAAAAATGTTCACATTGGTGGGAGCTAAGTGAAGAGTACATGGAAACTGTGTACTATTTTTGAAACTTTTATGGGAGTCTAAAATTTGTTCAAAAGAAAAAAATTAAAAAGTCTAATGACATTTTATGACATTACAAGTTCAGGGTGTATAGGAACATTTGACAAATGAAGGAGATCTGGTGGTCCAGGAGGGAAAGGGTTACTGACACAGGCAGAGGAACTAGTGTATGGAGTAGGTCTGTGGTGGGGCACAGCGCCCGCGTGTGGCTGAAGATGAGTGACATTTGAGAAGATAGTGAGATGACTAAGATGGGATCAATGAACCTATATTGAAATACCTCATTTAAAAATAAATTAATTTAATCTTAACTTATAATAATGTAAGCTTTAAATCCAAAATATATGTTCTTTTTATTTCTAAGGTATATATCACATTCTCTCTACTTCCTCTCCTACTACTGTAGTTTTGGCAGGAATTATTACTATTATTATTTGCCAAAGGGCAAAACAAGTGGATGAGGCCATATGGAACTAGGCAGCCCATAGGTGACCTTCTGAATGCCGCAGATACAAGGTCAAGTCCAGGTCAGATTAGCCAAGCTTGGCCCAGACCCGCAACTACCCATCAGAGCTATTGTGAGCTATATAACTGGTTGTTGTTTCAACTACTAAGTGTTTGTATAGTTAACTGATACAATCATCTTATTTCTTCTCATCTTATAAGACCTACCAAATTTTACCCATAAATTTGTACCAAGGGCAGGACTTGTATGTTTTCAGTTGTCTTTGTACAGTGCCAATTGCAATACTTCCCAATAAATATTTGCTAAATTTAATGCTAATGTTTTCAGAAAATGTTGACTTATCCCCCAAATTTGGATTACATCCAAGAGCAACAGTTGAAAACCTCTGGTTGGTCAAGAACTTGGCCCAGCCTTTGTCTAAATGTGACTGATGGATGACAGATATGAACTGGTACTTTCTGTCACCTGATTTTCTAAAAAAATATTTCCATTGGTCAGAATATGAGCTAATATATTTTTCCATTTCAAAATCATATTTCAACTCCTAGTCCAATTTTGAACAGATTTACCCTTTGGTTCTCATGTGAAGTACAACTTTTCTAAAAGAAATAGCACTATATTTAATACTTAGTGCTAGGCAGAGGCAGCCAGAGCATTACTGAAATCAAATTAATTGGCCAGAAGGGACTGAGCCTGGAAGCATTTTGGATTAAAACTGTTCCCTTTGCTGCTTTCTGGGACAGTATATTTCAAATAAAACTGCTTTACATAAAAGTTGTGCTGCAATCAATCCTACAGAGATTGTTCTTTTCTCACGAAATATCTAGAGTGTTTTCCCAACAAAATACAGTAAGTTGGGATTCTGTTTTATCTTCTTCCACATTAACTTCACTTATTTCCCATGATAAAATTAAAAATAGCTCACCTGTTTTATGCATTGTTTTGGAGTGACTTTACATGCCTACATTATGAGTTTTATAGGTATATAGTGCATGCATTTAACATATGAGTCTATAGCTACTAGGGCATTTGTGAGATGAGAAAGAGCCTTAAAGAACAAAGAAAGAAAAATCTTGGAGGAATACATACTTGTTAAAATTTGCTTGATTTCTATCGAAGTGTTATTATTTTAGAAAATGCACAAGAAAGGCAAATCTTCACTTTTGAAATAACTGAAAACCTGAAATTAAGAGAGGACATTTCAGAGATTGCATACACATCTAGGCAGTTTAAGCTTTATCCATGTGTATATTCTTTTGATAGTTTGTCAGTAAGAATTACAGCGAAGCCTGTAACTGTGGAAAATCAGAGCTACTCCTCACATTACTGTTTCTTTTTGAAAAGGGCTACTGATTCCTTTTGAACTAAGCAGTGTCAACTGAAAACAAAAAGTCAGCCAGGTATTCCTTCAGCAAAAAAGGATTTTCTTGGGATAAAGGAAGGATTGCAATACAATGTGTGCAGCCATGGTGAGCACCTGCAAAAAGACAAAGGAGAGGAAGTTTTTTTAAATTGAGGTGAAGAGGAAGTAAGGGGAAGGGCTGTTACAACTATAGAACTCTGTTTTAACTGTAGAGTTTTTCTGTAGGGGTTTTGTGAGTAACACAGGGTGTGAGAGATCCAACTCCGGGCCCTCCCGATTCCTGTCTTGGTTAGGGTCCCTGTCATGAATTGTGAAAGCATTAAAGCATTTCTTTAGGACCTACTAGATATACTTTGAGATGTGTGTGTGTTCCCAACTTACATTTTCCCCTGATCCCTCTGAAGATGGCTAAAATATAAAACTTTAATGTTACTTTTCGTTTTTTCATTCTCTTCAAAAACAAGGTTATGTGATCCTGATGGAGTGAGATAATGAGAAAGAAGAAAATATTACTCAGAAGAAAGAAGTTGAAAGAAAACTTTTTTTTTTTTTTTTGCTAAAGTAGTTAGAGGCTCCTCCTTCACCTCAGTTAATAGAATAAGTCTCTTCAAACCTAAAAGATGGCAGAAGAAAAGTTTCAGTGGAAATGACTAGGGCTAATGTTTCATTTTGACTGTGGTAGGAATTTGTCAGGTGAAAAGAACTTTAAAAAAGACGTGGATAGGAGTCATGGAAATGTAGTTAAAATAAGTGTGCTGTTGCATGCATTTTCTCTTAAAAATCTATTTGTTTTTATTAAATTTTTTTTTTATTTTTGAAGGGTACTTTTATTTGTTTAACACATCTGAAAAGAATGCATATACAAAGAATTGAGGCATGAGAAAGCACTGGTTCAACACTAATGAATCTATAAGAATTAAGATTTGGGGAAGGTGGAGAAGATCACCTAAACCACAGGTGGCACACACAAGGCCCGCGGGCTGAATCCGGCCTTCCAACTTCTTTTATCCAGCCTGGCACCTTGTTTCTACCCAGCAGCAGCACTGAGCTCCTTGCCCCTAGTTAAGCAGTAGTTACATTTACACAGTCCTAAAATTACATTTGGCCCTTTTAAGGCAACTGCCAGATTGCCTTAAATTTTTGATAAAAATTGGAAACTGCAACCAAAATAAACTGATTAAATCCTTATTAACACTTAGGAAGAGTCTTCAATAAGACCCTCTCCGCGATTTTTATTAGACTAGAGAGCCTCAGCTGACTTCTCTAGGGTTCTTTATGCGAAGCAGAAATAAGGGGATCCCCCTGACCAGTCCCCATGTTGCTGAGTGTTCTCCCCATCTCCACCCCGCCCTACATCCTTCGTGAAGCCAGTCTCCATCCTCGTAACCTGAAAGAGGTTGTGAATCATTCCACAGGCACCTGTCTTCCAGCACCACCCCTCATATACACCTGGTCATCAGCTGTGTTCTAGAATGCCGTATCATACACGATTAAGCTGCAAAATCACTTTGCTTTAAGCAGAAAGAGTGCTAGAAAGAAAAGGTTGGTTTGAGGAAGGTTGGAATCAGAATTCAAAACACAGTTAAGTTTCATGAACACAGATCTTATTAACAGGGGATTTGTGGAAATAGGATCAGGGCTTGGGTTAAACTTTAGAATTTCTTTCTATATATATATATATTTTTAAATGAAAGCAATAAAAATTGAAAGTACAATATAAACACCCATATAAACTTACCTTGATGCATGGATTGGTAACATTTTGCCATATTTCTCTTTTCATGTTTAAAAAAAACCTTTTGAAAAATACATTGGTGATATAAAGACAGTTGACCCTTAAGTATTCAGCAGGTAACTATGACATAATAACAATTGTATTGTTACACTCAAGAAATTTAATATTGCTACAATAAAATGTAATGTATAATTCATATTCATATTTATCTGACTGAACTCCACATGTCCTTTTTGGCTTTTTTATTTTCAAATTAGAATCTGATTAATGATCTTACAGTATATATGTCTGTCATGTGTCTTTAAACTCTGGTTTAGGACAGGACTCTTACGCTTTTTATTTTTCATGATTATGGTATTTCTGGAGAATCCAGGATAGCGGTCTTGTGGACTATATCGCAATCTGGGTTTGTCCAGTTACTCCTTATGATTAGATTCAAGTTAAACATTTTGTAAAGAATAATACATAGGTGATTTTTTGTCCTTCCTGTTGCATCAAATCAGAAGGCTAATGATTTTTGTTCTTTTTTTCTTATCGATGTTAAATATGATTGCTTGATTAAGTTGGAACCCACACGATCTCCCCATCATAAAGGTGCTTTTTCTGCCTGGTAACCAAATATGTATTTTGTATGTTGGTACTTTGTAATTCTGTGTATATCCTGATCCTCAACAAGTTCTAAGCCAATTGTTTTAGCAACTATTGATATCTAAGTCATTACACTGTTTGAAAATGATCTTCCAATTCTTTTAATTCTGACATTCCTCATTAATTAACTGACAAAGGAGAACTTCTACCTCCTCACCTTTTTAGTAGAGCTATAGACTCTTAGATTCTTTTTCATTAAATAACTTAAAGCCTTTTTATGTTGTTTTGATATTAACATTAGCCTAAAATTAGCCAGTGACATATCTTTCAGCCTGGGTCCTGTGTACTCCTGTTATGTCTCCATCAGTACCTGAGTCTTCCATAACAATGCTGAGGTGTGTTTAACAATCAGAGATGTGTTTGCTACACTTGAAAATCTTAAACCCTCAGATTACTGAGGACTCACTGAGCTGTCAGAAATAGCCCACCACTATTGTAGAGAAAAAGATATTCCTTCTAAAAGGAGGGTTGTAGTTTATGAAGATTAAGTTAAAAGCTAACACTGAAATGAAAAAATTTGCTTTGATATACATTTAATAACTTTGAAGGAAAATAGGCTTTAATGAAAGGGAATGAGCAACATATTATCGATTCAAACATTTTGAGCAATGTAAAAGTGGAAAGTTCAAATGAAATGACTGTCATACACATGAGCTAGTGACTTGCTTCAGGTAGGAAAATGATATTACAAAGCACAAAATAATTGGGTTTTTAAAAGTATTTGTGTGGAAGGCTTGCCTTGACAGTAAGTTTAGATAAACATCTCTTATTTATTACTAAAGCAGAAAAATACTCATTAAGTAAAAAACATTTTACATAAAGGAAAGATGTGCATGATGCTTACAAGTATATATATTTTTAAAGATTTTATTTATTTATTTTTAGAGAGAGGGGAAGGGAGGGAGGAAGAGAGGGGAACATCAATGTATCATTGCCTCTCGCGTTCCCCCAACCGGGGACCTGGCCCGCATCCCAGGCATGTACCCTGATTGGGAATTGAACTGGTGACCCTTTGGTTTGCAGGCCAGCATTCAGTCCACTGAGCCACACCAGCCAAAGCACAAGTGCATTTTTTTAAATAATAATATTATTGATCACTTTGCAATGCTCAGGTTTCACTGGAAGACATTTGGGCTTCACTGAAAAGTAAGTAAAAGTGAAGTACGAGGTTATATATCTATCCCAGTGCCTGGCTAGATTAAAATACTGTAAGGCTGTTGGCTCCAAACCAGAGTTTTTCAAAATTAAGGTTGACAGCTCTTTTATATCCAGCCAAAATTCATTATCTCTAGAAACAACATATGTATCTTTTTCAATTATGGAAATTCAACTTGATTCTGGATATGATACTTCATAAGGAGAATTAAACTCATTTGTTTCTTTAAATCATTATCTTGATGTGGCAAACTGATGAAGAAAATAATTTCTTTAATGATGGAAAAGGGGCAAACATGTAAAGCAGAGCTGATATTGTGCCAAAGCACAGAAAATTAAAGAGGAAAGAGTTGGGGTTATGGGCAAGAACACTTGTATTCCACAGTTCAGTCTAAGTGAGAGGCCTACATTTAGAATGTCCACTAGTGGCTGCCCCATGTAGAGACACAAAACTCCCTGGCATACACACACATGCCCACACCCTCCCTCTCCTCCAAGCCAGTGAAGATGGGACCTGAAACAGCACGTGAAACGTGAGTGCAGGCTGGCCAGCATCCTCTCACTTGGGCTCCCTTACACAGTGAGCTGGGGGTGACCGTGTTCTCTCGAGAATTTGAATCAAGAGGTAGAGAGAAAATTTGACTATTTTTCCATATCCCCTGGAAAATAATACAATATTTTGATTTGCAGAAAACAGAATAATTCTTCATGAGGAAAACAGTGAAATCAAAGATGTAGAACTTGAAATAAGTATAGAAAGTGAGGGTGAAGGGAAAAGGAAAGGAAGAAAGGGAAACAAAAAGTCTGATCTGACTTGAACAAAGACACGTTTTGTGGCACTGTGTGGAGAATCATGTCTTGTGATCAGGTGATTGATTCCTCACCGAGGAGTATGGGTTCTTCCCTGTCTGCAATAACTCAAGATCTCTCTAAACAGTAAAACGAGAGAGTGGCATCATCAGAACAGGTTGCATGAAATCTAAGGCAGCAGTCACGTGCAAGAGAGCTGGGGGCAGAGGTACCTGCAGAGGCCATACTGGCGGGTGATGAGCAACTGGCCAGAAATCCCACCCTGCAAGACAGAACCTTAATGTGACTCTGTTATTGCTACCTTCTCATTATTTCACTTCTTCATTCCTTCTTCCCAATTTCATCCCACTCTTCCATGTTCATTTTCTACCTCCTATCCTGTTCTACATCTTGCTACTGTTACTCTGTGGCTTTTTTACTTATTCACTTAAAAAATTTCCTCCAGCCTTTGATGACCTTATTTTTTTAATTATTATTTTTTTCAATTACAGTTGGCATTTATTTTGCACTAGTTTCAGTGGTACAGCATAGTGGTTAGGTGATCATATATGTTACAAAGGGCTCCCCTTGATATTTCTAGCACCTGCCTAGAATCGCAGAGTTATTACATTATTGTTGGCTATATTTTCTACATTGTATTTTACATCCCTGAGACTGTTTTGTAACTACCAATCTGTACTTCTCAACCCTTTCTCCTTTCCACTGAGTCCCCCAACCCTCCCCCAACCCTGGCCACCATCTGTCTCTTCTCTGTATCTGTGAGTCCACTTCTGGTTTTTTCTGTTCCTTTATATTGTCCTTGAGATTCCACATATAAATAAAATGATATGGTATTTGTCTTTTTCTCACTTATTTCACTTAGCACAATACCCTATGTTTGCATCCATGCTGTTGGAAATGGTAAGATTTTGTTCTACTTTTATGGCCAAGTGATATTCCATTATATATATTTACATTTATATGCATATATCTCCCTCTTTTTCATCCAGTCATCCATTGATGGGCACTTGGGTTGTTTCCATAGCTTGGCTATTGTTGGTAATGGTGTGATGAACATAAAGGTGTGCACATTATTTCAAATTAGTGTTTTGGGTTGCTTTGAATATATACGTAGAAGTGGAATTGCTGGGTCATAAGGCAGTTACATTTATAATATTTTGAGGTAACTCAAAATCAGTAATAATATGATACTGTTTTTCATAGTGGCTGTACCAATCTGCTTTTCAACCAACAGTGCATGAAACTTCCCTTCTCTCCACATCTTCACCAGCACTTGCTGATTTACTGATGATAGACATTCTGACTGGTGTGAGGTGGTATCTCATTTTGGTTTTAATTTGCATTTCTCTGATAATTTGTGATATTGAGCATCTTTTCATATGTCCTTTGTCCATCCGTATGTCTTCTTTGGAGAAGTGTCTATTCAGATCCTGTGCCCATTTTAAAAATGGGATTGTTTTTCTTTTGGGTGTTGAGTTGTATGAGTTCTTTACAAATTTTGGATATTAATGCTTTATCATATGTGTCATTGGAAAATATGTTTTCCCATTGAGTAGATTGTTTTTTTTTTTCATTTTGCTAATGGTTTCTTTTGCTGTGCAAATTATGTAGTTCCATTTTATTTTTTCTTTTGTTTCCCCTGCCTGATGAGATATATCAGAAAAAATATTACTAAGTGAAATGTCTGAGGTTTTACTGTCTACCTTTTCTTCTAGGAGTTTGATGGTTTTCGAGACTTTACACATTTAAGCCTAATCCATTTTGAATTTATTCTTGTGTGTGGTGTAAGAAAGTGGTCTAGTTTCATTTTTGTGCATGTATCTGTCCAGTTTTCCCATACCATTTATTGACTAGACTAACTACCCCATTTTATATTCTTTCCCCCTTTGTCAAATATTAATTAAACCACATCTGTTTATTTCTTTTTTTAATATTTTTTAAATTTATTTTCAGAGAGAGGAGAAGGGAGGGAGAAAGAACAATGTATGGTTGCCTCTCACATGGCCCTCACCGGGGACCCGGCCCACAACCCAGGCATGTGCCCCGACTGGGAATCGGACCGGGACCCTCTGGTTCCCAGCCCGCACTCAATCCACTGAGCTACACCAGCCGGGCTAGATGTGAGTTTATTTCTGAGCTTTCTATTCTGTTCCACTGATCTCTATGTCTGCTTTTATGTCAGTACCTGACTGTTTTGATTACTATGGACTTGTAGTATAGTTTGATATCAGGTAGGGTGATTCTTCCAACTTTGTTCTACTTTCTCAAGACCATTGTGGCTATTTGAGGTCTTTTGTAGTTCCATATAATTTTTTGGAATATTTGTTCTAGTTCTGTGAAATATTGCCACTGGTATCTTGTTTAGAGTTGCATTGAACCTATAAATTGCTTTGGGTAGTATGGACATTTTACAATGTTAATTCTTCCTAAACACAGTATATCCATCCTTTCTATCCATGAACACAGTATATGTTTCCATTGTTGTGTCTTTTTAAATTTATTTCTTTTAAACTGTTATATTTCTAACCTCATTGGTGTATTTTCTGAAATAATTTTCTGTAGATATGTATTTTTTTTGCATAAGAGTACATATTGCTCTAAAATGTGGGTGCTGGTTGCTTTTCTAGGATATAGAAGTTTTATCAGTTTTCAAAAATCATTAAGCTGAAAAAAATTAAATTCAGTTGTGCATGATTTTTTGGCCCCATTTGTATTTTCTTATTGATAAACATACTTATAAACTTTGCTGCTTCATGCATCATCAGATTGAAAAATGTTGAAGAATATATGGATCTGTTTTTAATAACTATATCCTAATTCTAATACTAGAGATGTCTAATCATAATGATGATTTGATTAATAATAAAATAAAGAAAATGAAGACATGTTTAACTCTTAGAAGGGTCACTTTAGTATGTATATAAGGGAGTCAACATTACAGAGGGATTCTTTGATTTCTCTCCAGGTTCATTTAAACATTAATTGTCAAATGATTATTTTCTGATTACTTGGCTAAGAGATGAAGAACAAAATGCAGAGGCCAACTGAAAAATAATAAGAAATGAAAATAAAACCATTGACATTTTAATGAAAGTAAATTGGAAATAAGAAATGATTTACCAAAATTCTATTGATTCAAAACTTTGACACTTGTTTTGGATGAGGTCAGTAACAAACTTCATATTAATTTCACTTATCCTCTGTGTAGAGCCACTTCAGAATGATTTTCATGGTGAGGGTGCTGAAAGGAAGGATTTTTTTTTTTCTGTGGGATTAATGGAAAGTTAGTTACCATTCTCAGTTCATCCATAATCTATTTAGTAGATAGCAGCTCGGCCCTTTGAACAATTTCACCAGTAAACACAAGGTCTTTGAATAATGTCCCCTAATTATAGTGTTAATGACATCCTGTAGGATTTTAACTCGTTTATATCAATTAGCCTGTGGTAAAATTGATTTCATTATACCTCATTTTGCTTAAAGTTGCAGAAACTACTGGTGATGTTAAGTGAGGACTTATTATATAATTAAGGGGCAGGAGTGTTGTTAATTGGTGCTTTGCCAGTCACAGAGCTCCAGCTTCTGTCGCTTTGATGCCCACCACACACCCCTTTCCTCACATAACTTGGAGACCTTCAATCTGTTTCCCAAGCGGTACTTCCTTGAGAAACTGTGCATATGTCTTTAATTTCAGGAGCGGTGGTAGAGAGATTAAATTTGGCAGAGATATCTCCAGATTTGCACTCCTTGGGCCACTACGAAAACTAGAAACTACGTCAATGAATTGCGAGGTCGCGCAAGGTTGATTTTATGCCCTTTACATGTTTTTCTTCTCTGTGCCTTATGATTTTGTCTTAGCACTTTTATGCATGATGTTAATATTGAATATAGTTTTCCATTTTGTATACCAGTCCTTACCCTTCATTTCTGTCAAAACCCATCTCGAAATTAATTTCTTGTAAGGAGTTATTCATGATTAGCTTAGCCTGATATTCTTGACAACTCTATTGCTATAGTATTCAGAAATGAATTTTGAGCTATATTAAACTATAGTAAATTCATTTACATATTATCTTCCTATGTGTGCTTCGGTTATTGTTTTAGTGTAGGTTCCTGTGTGTATAAATAGTTTCATCAGGAGTCCCTGGAGTCAGGGACTGTGCCATAGATTTATTTTACTGTCCTGTGTCTCTCTAATGTCTTTTCCTCAATAAAGAAACATTGCTGGCTGATGGCCCAGGACCAGAACAAGGCAGCCTCTTCATAGAAACGTCTTTTAGTAGGGCAAAGGTGCTTTCGGGAACCCTTGGATTTGTTGGGGGTTTCTCTAGGTGTTGCCTCCAGTCCTGTACTTGTTCCTCCTGAATGCCACACTAGATATTCCCCAGACTGTGTCAGCTGCCAACCAGTGAGGACATCCTGGAAATTCAGAGCTCTGGTTCTTTCACTTTTCCTGCCTTTGCTTCAATAGCAGTGCTCACACACTGCCAATGTTTCCATAATATAACAGTTTGTGGATATTAATATTGCTCAAATTAAAATGCCCATCTGTTTTCTTGTGCCCAGTCCTCACTGATTCCCTGCAGAGTCCTAGGACTGGCCTGCGAAAAGTCCCTCACATCACAGAGCTGTTAAATGGCTCTTACTTATTCACTGGAGCTCTCATAAATGACGGCTCACAGAAAATCAGAAACTTAAATGTCAAAGCACACACTGAAAATTCCATGAGAACCCGAAAGGCCAAAACCTTCCTGACTTTTGTTCTCCTAAGTGCATCACTGAAGAGACAGAACGATTTACACGGGCCACCACCAAAATGCAAATGGACATGAACTTGAAGATCCTCGGGAGAGCTTTTCTGAAACTGGCTAAGAGAGAACTAGGGAAGATTATGAGCGTGAATCAACTACTTCTTGATCATCTATTACTGCGCACCAGGCATTGTACTAGGCACTTTCACAGAATTGCCTGTTTTTATTAAATCAACTCTTTCTGTTTCTGAAATTGTTTTTTTCCACTTCATACCAGAGTCTCATTTTTTTCCTGGGCAATTTGTTGGAAAACTATGTTGGGCATGGACAAAGCCAAAGGGGGTAGGTTCGAGGGGGGGAGGGGGGAGGGATGGGGTGGGGGAGTAGTGAGGAGAAAATGGAGACAACTGTACTTGAACAACAACAACAAAAAAGAAGAGAAAATATAAAAAAAATGTGTCAGGCTCCTCAGAGGACTTGACTTTACCACATATGGGCCCTCAAATATCACCATTGAGAAGGAAAGTGCTGTAACTTAAAACAACCCTGAGGATAAAGTTAATACCAAGATAAAATGAATGAAAATCATGTAAGAGGAAAGACATTTTGAGAAATTCTGGCATCATAACTAATACATTTTATCTTTGTGCTATATTTTAAAAATTCCTTTTATCACAAAACTGAACAATAAATTTATAAAGAATGTGAAGCAAAAATAAATAAAAAAACATTTTAACACAGAGACAAATCATGTTCAACAACATATGGGCAGCTATTGCTGCATAATATCCACTCTAAGATTTGAAGGAAGAATAATTTGGGTTCACTTATATGTCTGCCATTCAGCTTGTGGTGAGATGATCTAGGCTGGACTTGGCTGGACTTGGCTGGACTTAGGTCAATAGGTTGAATGAGTAGCTTTCCTTCCTCCATGTGTTGTTCATTCTCCTTGGCAAGATGGGCTAGCCAGGGTATGAGCTGGCCAAGGTAAAAAAAGACAGCAAGCAGACACCAGCCAAGCACATTTGAACTCTTTGCTTGTATCACTTCTAACATCTCATAGATCACAGTTAAATCATATGCCCAATTTTTAAATCAGTGGGACAGTGAAATATACTATGTTCATACTGGGAAAGAGTGGTAAAGTGAAGATTTCCTGAATAATAATCCAAGGTATTTCTTCTCATAAATTCTTCATCTTACAGATAATACAAATATCCTATATAAACTATATTCTTGGATTTGGTAAGTTAGGTAAATTTTCCTTTAAGGTTCCTCCCCTTTCCCATGCAATTTCCTCTGCTTGACATATATCCTTCTAGCTCTCTGCCTAAATTCTACTTATATTTCAAAACTTCCTTGGCATCATCTCCCTTTGGAAGATTGAGCAAAGTGTCTCTCCCCATTTTCAATGTAGCTCTTAGCATATTATTTTAAATTTTCTAATCACATATTTGCCTCCCATGATTGATAGTAAGATTCTTTAGGGTAAGTTTCAAATCTTAATTTTAGATACTTAGTAACTTGTTGGTCAGTTACAATAAAAACACATAGCATGTGTCTTATGTATGTTCTTTCCTTGTCTGCTGGTCACCAATAACCATTTTCTACATGGTTAAAAAGGAACATATACACAATATTACAATAATAAACTTGATGCCTCCCATTTATATAGGGCTTTACAGTTTATAAGGTGCATTATAGTCATTGAGACAAGAAACCTCTCTCTCTGTTCTCAGTTTCTATATTTTCATTTGTCTCATTGTCCTCTATTAAATCTTTCCTTTCCATTTTTTTTTGGTGCTGGCCTTTCTCCTTTCCTGCCTTTGACTCTCATATTGACAAATAATGCTGGAGCAATCACGAAACTGTTAGCACTCTTGAGATTTTTAATCTCCGTTGGGCTTTGAAAGAAAGTCATTTGGCAAACTTTTATCTTGTCAGAAATCTCTTTCAGTCTTCTCAGCTGCTGCTATAATTCCTTACAGCAATTTTAGTCCTCTAAGTCATGTCCTAAGCCAGTTTATTTTTTCCCAGTTATTAATAGTGGCTTGGAAAAAAGCATTGTAGGAATTATCTATGTTGTCCTTGTCAGAAAGACACATGCCATTGCCCAGACGTAGCATTTTCTTCTTCGCCCTGGTGCTTTGGCCCTTCATCTTCCTTGTCCTTGACTCTCAATGCCCAACCTCCTTCTCAGATGTTCTTCATCTACAATTAGTCCCCCTGCTTTTTTCCCTGAACATATACCTTTAAAACACACATAGAATTTACTTATGATCACTTCTTCACATGTAACCTCTTATAAAATGAAAACCAGGCATGATCATGTTAGCACCTGTAGTACCTCCCACAGCCACGCAGTCCATATTGCGCCAACTAGGAGGTGGTCTGGAGTAAGAGGGAGTGACAGTCCCTTCCTCAGTGCTGGTTACATGAAGAGGGTGAGATGCACCTAGGACAAAAATGGAGAAATATGTCTCTTCAGTCTTTGAAAGCGGAGGTGGCTGTGGCCAAGGTATCAGTAGTTGCAAAAGACAGGCACGGAGCAGCGTAGAGCAGGATGCACTGGATTATGAGGCCAGCTGCTGGTGAATATTTGTGGGGTACTAGACGTTGCTTTCATCAGGGTGTATAGAGACATCACACTTATCCATCACCAAACAAGGCTCCGTGTCATGAGTTGTGCATGATCAATACTTGACTGACTGAATGAATGAATGAGTGAGTGAACTGGGTAAGATGAATATTATTATTTTCTTTTTTTTAATGAATAGAATTAGCATTTTATTCAAAATTCAAAACAAGGACATGGAAGGTCTCACATTCAAAACAAGTCTTTATTCAAGCTAATTCTTTTCATATCATTTGGAACTACGTTTTGAATTCATTGCAGAGAAAAATCCTGGGTACAATTAGATGCAACTTTCTACCACTCTCCCTTCCCACTTCATAGTCTTTCCCCCCCAAAATTTATGATTTTCTTAAATATAGTGCAACAGACACATTCCAAGAATGGCAAGATATATTTATGAAACATCTCAGAGTCTCACAAAGATTTCACAATAGACACATAAGTATATAGCCACACACACAGACCTGGATCCATCTCTTGCCTGAGAATGAATTTTAGAACCTTCCCCTATCGGCAGATATAGCCATTCAATTTCAATGCCAAAGTGCTTTAGTTTTATCTATGGGATTTCCCCCCCAAATGTGCTTGGTTTCATTTTTTGTCTGCTTGCTTCCTTTTTATTTTCCTGACTTTAATTCTTTTTTATTTCTAAGGATCTCTACTAACAGTGATTTTTAACTCACTCTACTCAATTTTCAGAAAAGATATAGTGATGTAATTTGATTTACATTAACTTTGATAAGGGAAATTAAACTTCATGTTATTTGCTCAGAATATTCCTTTTGCCTGAAATGTTATTTTTAAGCTGAGGCAGTTGATGAAATTTCTATCTTTGAAACAGATTTAAATGACTTCTCCTCTTTCCCACTCAACTAATCTTCACTTCCTTTGTTCAAATTATGAATTCAGTAATCTATACATTCCATTTGACTAAATAATGTTTGTCCATTTCCCTTGTAGACTGTGCTTTCTTTCAGAACATCATGTCATTTATCTTGTAGCCAGCACTTCCTACATTTTTGCTAAATATATGGATGAGGGCTGAAGTCTAAGGAATTATTAAGAAAACATGTATAAGTGGGAGGAACATTGATGAAATCCAACTAAAGTGAATTTTAAG
The DNA here is from genome assembly GCA_004026765.1 of Micronycteris hirsuta. Lineage (NCBI taxonomy): Eukaryota > Metazoa > Chordata > Mammalia > Chiroptera > Phyllostomidae > Micronycteris > Micronycteris hirsuta. Next base: position 19,055 of record PVJI01017365.1, read on the forward strand.
TTTGTTGGCCATATGATCAGAAGCCATGGCTGTTAGGAGCCAGGGAAAATAAAGAAAACTGGATTGAAGACATTGGTTTTTCTCCTGAAGTGATTGCTGATTGTACCATGCTTGAAAAATGAGTAAAAAAAATCAATTTTGAGTTAATGTGTTGAGGTAAGGGCAGAGAACAATGCTTATTTTAGTCGCTGAGGCTGATTGAGAGTGTGATAAGTACTCAGGGCAGAAAATCACCCCAAATTGCCTGAAAATTTATTATTATCCAAGCTCAAAATAAGGCCTACTTTAATGCAATAGGAAGTACATTCCAAATAGATCAGTTTATCTATCCATCTGCGTCAATCTAATTTACAATTTGCAATTATAAGCATTTCATTAATCAGTTAACAAGGCATATTTATAAAGCACATTAATTCATAGGTTACAACAGTAGACTGACTTATTTTAAAGGCAACTTTGGTATTTTATCAAGGAAAAGCTAATGCTGTTTATTCCACGACTTGGTTTTATATTATGATATTGAATTGGGAATTTGGTTTAAGATGTAAATGAACTTTTATGTTAATGGCTGCTTTAGTTTATTATTAATAGTTTATCAAGGTGAATTGTTGATTGAGTCTGGATGATGATATGTGAAGCCTGCAATGTGAATATCAACATTTAAAAATACACAGGCAATAAAAAAACATGATGAAAGAATCTTTCATGTTAGCACGTTGGCTTTCTGCCTTTGTCATCTCTAGAAATGTGATTATAAAATCTCCACTATTACTTAGAGTCAAGTTTTAAAACACATGATCAGGAGATATCATTGAATTTCTAAATTTGTAGAGGCATTTACCATTCTATAATATTTAAGTTACCGAGTAAGCTTTTTGCAAAAGATAATGTAATCCTAGTTTCCTGCAGCTGTGAATTGTGTCTAAAATATGTGACTGAAGGTGATAATTATCCCAAGCAAATGTATGATCTTTTAGTTTAGTCCTCCATAAGGCTTTCTCTTCTTGGTCTGAAAGTCTGCTGATGCTAGGGTAGTTTTGAATCTCAGTGTATGAATTTCTTCAAGTTCTCATTCATTAAATTGAGCCAAAAGCCAGATCTTCTCCCGAATAGTTTCTATTGTTATGTTTTCCACCTGTCTCTGCATTTGTGAGCTAAAATAGAGTTCTCTGTAACTCTTTTTACCTAATCTGGCATTGACCATTTCATTAAATATGAAAATATCATCAGAAGCATAATCAATGTTTGCTGAAGCTCCCATATCTTAACAGCTAATTCAAAACCTCATGATTCAATAGCAAATCTTATAACCCTATTACTACTTTAAAAGGGGCCAGAAACATGTAAATCTGATTTTATATTTTCTAGTCAGCAGTGTTGCATGTGGTTGGCTTCTAGTGCCTGGAGCTTTAGCAAAAAGTATTGATTGGCTCTCACATAATGCTACGGGTAGTAAAATGTTGAATTTTGCTGCAGGTAAAATGTGTCCTGTCAAATAATAATCAACAGCCAATTCACATGTGTATTTGAAGAGTGAATTCACATTTGGCAGGTCATAAATGCACAAAGACATTAGTATTGATTTATATATTCATCTAGTTTTGAATACTTATCACACACATTTTTAGAAACACTTTGGCTTTGGATATTTATCACATGAAAATGCTATATACATTTCTTTAATTAAAAACTACCCTAAAGATGATTATCCTGTTCATATAGTCCACTTTCCCACCTATGAAGGAAGATGGCCACATTTTAAAACCATACTGAACATGTTATCACCTCCAAGGAGTGTCTAGTGAAGAATGCTAAGACATTATCTCCGAGGCCACAGCTTCAGTGTGAGGTCACTGGGAAAACGACCTTCGCTCGAGTCTGGGTTTGGCCTTGCCTCTCTGGATTTCAGTCAGTGCAAAGCGAAGAGTCTGTACTAGATCATATCCAAGCTCATTCCCAGTTCCAGGAAAAAAAAAGTTTAAAACACATAAATTCTAGTTTTCAATCCATTAGACTCCTCCTCACTTTTTTCTTAAATTATTTAGTGTGTTTTAGGAACTACTCAGTGTAATCAGTCATTAGGGTGATTACCGCTCTTCAGCCCTGGCTGACTTGATTACGACAACCTGTTTGTTTGTGACCTTTTTTCCATAACGTATGCAGAACATTAGCAGGTCCCATGTGTTGCATAAGGGAATGAATATGTGAATAAACCAAACAAAAATGTCCTAATTAAGACTTCCTCTCATAAAGGCAAAAGTGTACCTTAAGGCTCTGTTTTGGTAATCAAGAAATGTGGAGATTGATAGGTAGGGACAAAGGATTCAAATAATGACAATTAAATCACGTACCACAACCTAGTTGGAACCTTCAGTTTTCAAAAGCTTTTGAGTAAAGGTCTGAATTGCGACCCTTTTACCTCTAGAGAACACAATGCTTTCTTGATATCATGAACCATTTCATTAAATAATATTTAATGCCTATAATACACTATATTGTAAATGGCTAAGCAAAGAATACAGATTTAGGGCAGCTTATGACCTTACCATTTTCAGGTACAAAGGAAAAAGGTAATTTCTTTGTGTATAATTGCAGTTAAGTTTTACGCCATAACAGATGAAATGAGAATTGTTAGTTATTTAAAGAGGCACTTTGAAGTTTAATTGAATGAAACATATTTGGGCTAATTAAAGAGACCTAAAAAATTATAAAAGGCAGTTTTGTTTTGAAAAATCCCTCACTTCTTTGCAGCCCAGGTTAGAGTCCATTACTGCAGCTTTGTGCTGGATGGATAGGCGTGTGCATGACAGGAAGAGAGAAGGGGGCTGGCACCCACTCAGAGGGCTTTTTCATTTTCTAAAATTGAAAATCCTCTCAGTCACATAAATTAAGTTTAATTTAAATTATTTGGTATCTAACATCTAAAAACAATCACAAAATTGGAAAAAAAAGATAAAATGAGAGTAAGAAAAAGTGTCAAAGAGCTTAAAATACCGTCTAAAACAAACAAACAAAAAACCAAACTGAAATCATGAAGCCCTTAAGGTAGTGTGTTAGTAATTTAGGTTTTTTTCTCCTGAGCCAGCCAAACTTCAAATTATAAGGTGCACCCAGACAGCACGCAGCCTCCAGGTTATGGAGCCAGATTTTCCCCGCTTGTTTTGCTGTTGACTTTCTGAGACACCTAGAACCAACATAAGGAAATCGAAAATGCAGACAATTGGTGGAATCAGTGAGATGAAGAGAAAAAAGGAAGGATGGGAAGTGGCAGAAGGTTGGGGGTAAGGAAAAATCCGCAAATTGCAGGAAGACCTAAAGGGATGGAGAGAAACACTGAGAAGTGTGGCATGATTGGAAAAAGGGAAAAGTGATTCAGGTGCATTAGGGTTCTTGATATCTATATATTCTGGAAGATTTAGAAAAGAAAGCAACAGTGGGAGCCTATGAGTTAAGCAATTTCTTCCTAGGGAGAATTTACCAACCTTAGAAATCAGGACATTAGGCTTACTTGAAATCACCATTATTATTTTGCTGGCAATGTGAGTCCATATTTGTTTATGGTCTGTAAATGCTATTTTCGACCTCATGGTGTAACAGGGTGCAGCCAAGAAATGGGCCCAAATAGGGATTTGTAATGGGGTCCAGAACTCAAGGTGTCCAGGGAATATTAGAAAAATATATATAGGATGTCCTCACCCCCACCAGTCTGAACTGGGGGCGGGGGGATGGGACTCCTGGAGCAGGGCCATGCAGAGCTGTTTTGTATAGCAGCAGCTTTGCAGCTAACCTCTGGCATGGTCATTTAACATATCTGTAACCTTTAACTGGTTTCATAGATATGTTAAATAGCTGTGGCCATGCTTTGAGCCAGGGGGATGGAAGTGACTGCCACCCAAGATGTTGCTGGGAGGCAACTCCCCCTGGACACAGCGCCTGCATGAGAACTTGGAGATGCTTGGCTCCATGCCATGGGGCCACACCTGCCCACAGTTACCATGGAAGCCCAGAAAAGCTGAAAGAATATGAAGTGCTGGCAGGTGTAGCTGATTGAAGGAGGAGTTGGAAATGGGGCTGCAGAGGAAGATTGGCGCGGGGATTTAAACGCAGGGACAGCAGCCATAACGGGGTCTGGACCACTAGGCTTTGGAGGAGTGGGGACCCCTCGGCCTGAGAGACAGAGAAAGGACCACGTAGTTTTGGGTGGCTCCCTTTGCCATGCCGCCTAGGAAGCAGGAGAGACTTTGCCTGGAAGAAAAGGGGTGAAAGGACTCTTGCTGGTGGGCCATGAGAAGGTGGTTTTGGATTAACTGAAGATCTCGGTGGCAACACAGTGGAAGGTGTTGGAACCGAGGGGCTGCCTGAATCACGGACTTCTACTTCTTTCCCTGAGATACCATACCCTGGACTGGGCAGGGGGAGAAGGAAGGACTGTGTTCATTTGTGGGTATTCTAGAGAACGGGTATTCCAAAGAACTTTAGTATTTTAAAGGAGACCTTAAGTCATTACTCCAAGCCTGTATAACTTGTAAATAAATAATTCCTTTCCTTTTCACCAGTCCCTGGCACTGAGAAACGTCTTTCCTTTGACAGTGAGCATAACGAACTTGGTGCGGGATTGGGATATCATTGGGTTGCCCCTGCCCTGCTCTGTAACAATAGGTTTTGACAACTTCCATTTAGTCAAAAGTACATATTAGGACCTTGTAATCTATAAGGGATTTGAAATGAAATCATTTGTCATTTCAATGGGAGTTTTAGTACTGTTTGTGCGTTATTTCATACCCGCCTTCAATGACACTCTAGATTAAGTATCATGCTTTGTTTTAAAGCAAAGCAATCACAGAGCATTCCCTTTGTGATGGTTTTGAATTGGAAAAATATGAATAGTCAGGGCTTAGGTTCATCTTTACAAATGTTTTATTTATGAGTATTATAACTTTAATGGGGCAAAGATTTTGGTAAGGGAAATCTTACATACTAAGACAATTTTCTTCAAAAACACTAAAGTGCTTCAAAAGTGCCTACTCCACTAAGAGCAACCATTCTGTGAATTAGAGATCATTTAAGTTTATTTTTCAAACAGGTTTCTAACAGTCGTCCTAGGTCTTCTGTTAGCCTAGTTGAGTTGGTACATATTAGAATTGGGACTGCTTTTGCTACCCTTTAAATAGGTCATGGTGGCAAATACTTTTATTGTCTACTTCATATCTATTTTCCTCCTCTTACTGTTAACAAAACATCAGTTTTGTGCGATGTGGCAATAGCTCTAATTATATATTTTCTTTCCTAACTTCCTTTACAGTTAGGTTTGGCCATATGACATAGTTCTAATGGTTGGAAAGGTTGAAATCAATGAGGTCAGAGTGAATGTCTACAAGGGTTTCTGGGAAACCTCTATCTTTCTCTAATAAAAAGGCAGAACCGCTGGTACTGCTGTTTATACTTTCTTTCTTTTGTAATGTAGATGTACTGTCTGGGGTTGCAGGGAGAGCCAGAGCTTGTAACCACAAGGTGACCAGCAAGAAGATGAAAGTCAATACTGTTAAATAGTGGAGGAAAAGAATGGAAAGAGCTTGGGATCCTGGTATCTCAGAACATCTACACTAATGCAAGAATATGCTTCCCTTTGGACTTGTTATTTGAGAAAAAGAAATTCTCTTTGTGAGACTCAAGATGGTAGGTGGTGAGTGGAAACTGTACTAACCTCCTTCCAGTACCAACTGTAGTTACAACTAAATTATAGAAAAATCATCCTGAATAACTAACTGAACACTAGCTGGAGAGAAGCCTTATAACCATGGACAGAATAAGCCACATCAGGACAAAGTGACTGGTAGGGTAGAGGAGGCACAAGAAGGATGACTAGACTCCTACAAGCAGCAGCTGAAGATCTGGAGGGCTATTTCAGTGGCTGGGGGTTTACCTTGAGGAATGCAGGCTCTAAACCCCAAGCTGGGCTTCCTGGCCTATAGCACTAGAGTGGGGAGTGGAACCCAGATAATATCCTGCTGTAAAAAGCATCAGGGTTTCTGTCCACCAGGGAGAGATGGCTAGAGATGTAGAGAGCCTTTTAAAGGGCTAACACACAAAATTTCATTTGCAGGCACTTATCCTGGGCTCCGGCAAAGGGAGGACAGAGTCCACTGAATTGTGTGAGGAGAGTCTGGGGCTGGTGGCTCTGGGGAGAAAACTGAAGGAAAAGCTGCCAGGATCCCTGTGCTGAGTCATTCACCATACTGCAGAAGCCATCTTTCTAAGGCAGAGCACCCCCCTCCAAGTGGCATCAGTCTGAGGGGAAGCGGTAGCCAAACCCATGGGAACTACTCTGCACTACTCTTTGGTGATAAGCCTTGTTGCTGAGGAGTACAGCTAGAATACTTTCACTCTTTAAGCCTAACAGAAAGTCTGCAGGCAGAGGCAGATCTCTGAGAGCTCTGAGACTTTAGCTGACCCACCTTTGGGCCCTACGTTGGTAAAAGCCAGTTTTGGTGTGAAGCCTGGTTCTTTTTGCACACACCCAGGCCCAGCAGAGGGAGCCACAAGCTTGGATTGCTGATAGCTCCAAACAGGTCGCCCAGGGGCAGTCACAGGCAGGATTTTACTTAGGCCTGCACCAGAGTCTTGCAGATCTACCTAATACATAGAAACAAACACAAAGAGGCACCAAAATTGGGAAGACAAAGAAACAGGCCCCACATGAAAGAACAAGAGAGCTCTCTAGAAGAACTAGTTGAAATGGAGACAAGCAATTTATCAGATAGATAATTTAGAATAATGATTATAAGGATACCCACAGCAGGAAAAAAGACATAGAAACCATAAAAAAGGACTAGTCAGAAATAAAGAATGCAATAACTAAAAGAAATAATACACTGAAAGGCATAAACAGTAGGTTAGATGAATCAGAGGATCGAATCAATGATTTGGAAGACTAGGTAGAAAAAACAAACAAACACCCAAGCAGACAAACAAAAAGGAATAAGACTTTTAAAAATTGAGGAGAGCTTAAGAAACATTTGGGACAACATAAAGCATTATGTCTGCATCATAAAATACCCAAAGGAGAAGAGAGTGAGCAAGAGATCAAAACCTATTTGAAGAAATAATGACTGAAAATTTCCTTAATCTGGTGAAGGAAAAAGACACACAACTTCAGGAAGCTCAAAGAGTCCCAAACAAGATGGACCCAAAGAGGCTTACAGCGAGACACATCATAATGGCAAGGCTTAAAAATAAGAAGAGAATCTAAAAGCCACAAGAGAAAAGCAGGTAGTTAACATACAAGGAAGAACAAGTTAGACTGTCACCTGATTTCTCAACAGAAACATTTCAGGCCAGAAAGGAGTGAAGTGAAATATTCAAGGTGATGAAAAGCAAGGACCTACAGCCAAGGCTACTTTACCCAGCAAGCCTATCAATTAAAATTGAAAGAGAAGTAAGGAGCTTCCCAGGCAATAAGAAGCTAAAGGAGTTTGTTATGCCAAACCAATACTGCAACAAATGTTAAAACACTTGCTTTAAGAAGAAGAATAAAAAAAAAAAGAAAAGGCAGAAAAAAACAGAGGAAAATATTCTTACAATAAAATAGCACTAAATAGACAAAGAAGTACACTACATAATGAAAAGGGAACAGTCCAACAAGATTATACAACCCTAGTAAATGGTTATTCACCCAACATAGGAGCACCTAAATATGAAAAGCAAAATTGATGGACATAATGGGAGAGATCGACAGAAATATGGTCATAGTCTGAGATTTCAATGGGATATGACTCCAATGGATAGAGAAAGAGAAAAGACAGAAAAGAAGATGTTGTAGGAAAGGAAGGTAGGAGGGTTTATCTTGAAAGAAAAATAAGGGGTACATTTAAATATATTAAAATACAATAGTGAACTTGAAAATGTGATATAGTTTATGTGATTAATTGTCTGCAGTAGTCTCCGAGTGCCTTAATTTGTTAAAAATATTTTTAAATGCCCATGATAACGTTGTTTTTGCAAAGATGTGGACATTTGCCTTTAGGAAGATTGTGATGCATCTCAGAGGAATGAAGGCATATCCGATGACAAGTATGCATGTGTTTCCATGGATAGGTCTGCCCACTCTATGGAGGCTTTCTTTTGAGAATTCTCAGGCAAATCATAATTTCTCCAACTTTTCAATGTTAATTGTACATATAAAAGAAAGGTGGTCCTTGAAGTGAGCATGGTAGGGCCTCAAAAAGTGTCTCCAAAACTCAGATGATACATGTTGACATGACAGATGGAGGCATGCTGGATGTGCTACTCAGACCCTTTGCACAATCTCTTACTTCCATGAAACTGCAATGGGACAGGCTTGGTGACCGATGTGTAGCGACCTCTTAAAAGAAAAAAAGAAAAAAGGGTGAGATGAATTGTGCTCGAAAAGGCATTAACACAGTCAAACTTGTCACTCCTTGCAAAAAAAATGAGATTTTCCCTAATTTCTTCCTTCCCTTACATGCCCACTCCTTCATGTGTAGAACTGTACTCTAAAAACTCTTTCAGAAAAGATATATATATATTTATATAATATACATTTATTGCCAAAAATACAAAAATTTAATTTTAAAAATGTACTCATCATCTCTACCCAGAGATGTATACATTGGAGATATTTTGGTGTATTTCCTTTCACTCATGTGTCTGCGTTTCTATTCATCTTTTCTCATCCTCATAAAATTGTATCCCCTGTGTATACAGATGTTTATCAAGACTTATTTTTTTTTTGTAACTTTGCATCATGATTATGTTCTCAGAAAAGTATATTTCCATAGGTCCAGGGAAAACAAAGTAATGAGGAGCCCATCACACTCTAGTAAAAAACAGAAGCGTGAGGTGGCTGATAGAGGGATGTATGTTTAGTGTAGAGACCATGAATGATTGAGTGATACTGATAATCAACACAGTTAGAAGTAACTAGCCTAAACTAGAACTGGCAAACCGGTGGTTTGTCAGCCACATCTGGTCTGCTCATGTTTTTAATTTAATTTTAATTTAGTTCATAGAGAGATTTTTAAAATTGAGTTAATGGCTAACATATATAAATTGATTTATTTCACATGCAAAATCCGATGTTACATTTTTAAAAAGGCAGAATAACTGGCAAATCAAGGGCTGCATTTCTACATGGCAAATATTGGCCGGAGTTGATAGTGGCTATTCAATGAAATGGAGCGTGTGTTTGTTAGTCTACTCATTGCCTCACGGTCAACTTGGCTTCTACAGGCCATGACATTTGCAAAACTAGGGGCCAGTCTAGGTTTCATTTCTTCAAAATTATTGATTAATTATCACTATTACTTTTGTAGAGCATAACCTCTTATTGAGCCCAACCAGATAGGGCAGAGCAGGGGTCATAGTTTTTCAGCTGTATGGCCATCACGTCTTGTTGACATACATAAATCCTCAGTAAATATTTGAAAATTGGCCAAACTCTTTGATGGACAGGAAATTTTAGCCTAAAATATTTTAGCATATGATATCATAAATTGAAAAAATATTTTTAAATTGCATATTGCCAAGTGAACAATGTAAGAGCAGCAACATGTAGCTTCCATCAAGTCTCCATATGCATTAATTGAACTAATGAGAGGCCTCACTGAAAACTCTCTTCTTTTTCAAAGAGCATGCTTTCTTTTCACTTTCTTTTTTATTGTATTTTTTCCATTACCATTTAGTCAGTCCCTGTATACCCTCCTCTCCACTGCAGTCCTCACACTGTTGTCCATGTCCGAAGCCCTTTTTCCTTTTTGCTCAATCCCTCCACCCCCAACTTCCTGCCTCCAAAATTATTTCCATTTAAACAAAATCTCTGGTGTTGTGTATTCAGCATGCCAGAAGAACAGGTCTTCTTTTTTATGCTATGCATATATGGGCTGTGGGGGTAGAGATTAAGCCAGAAGGGCTATTAAAAATTGTAATTCGTAAGCAATACAGCAGTGATGACCTTTGTATCAAATGTTACATCTAGTCCTTCTGAGACAAAGATCATATTTCCAAGTAAATAAAGGTACTCATCAGAATGAACTATAGCATTTCTGTACTGCTTTATAACATCCAAACAAAGGAAGAACACAGGAGATAAGGCCAAAGAATGCCCTGTGGAGCCTTAGAAATTAAAAGCAACCTCAGAGGAGTAATGGTATGTAAAACCCACAGATGGATAATGATTTGGAATAGTCGGAAAGTTTCTCATGTCTTACAGCCCTCTTGACTCCTTCTAAAATTTCACACACTCATTGTGGAGGAAGAGTGAACTGAGGGAGAAAGGGATTTTCTTTATATTTAAATGACCTATTTTAAATGCATACAATATGTTTGCTATTTCCCATTTCATGAAGTCTGTTTTTTTTTCTTTTTTTTTTCAGCTGTCTTATTCTTGCAAGGAAAAAAATAGATGGGCTTTCTTTGGGACCACTGACCGTGACTTATGGATTATTTGGGTCTATGCTGAGTACCATTTGTTTTTTACTCTTACCAGATGCAAACATTAGAATTTATTGGGAGCAGAAAGATAAAGGCTGAGAGAACAGAAGACAAGAGAGGATGAGAGAAGAATATTTGGGTGGTGGAATTAGGCTGGAGGTTATGTCTTTTTAAGAAGGTGGTTTTTGTTTTGTTTTGTTTTTTTAAATTTGTGTGTTGGTAAGAAGGGTTTGGATCTAAAGTCTAGACCTTCAGGAGTTGATTTCTCCAAAGCATTTTGCCAGATTAAAGGCTTTCACTAAATCAATAACCTTAGCAATTCTATATTTCTCAAGTGCACATGTTGTGTTGAAACAAAACACAAACTACCTAGCATAACAGTCAAGTATTTTTTGATAAAATACATGTAAATGTTGATTAAAACTCTAATGGAGTACTTATTAACCTCAAATTATACTATGCTATATATTAGAAGAAAATATCATCCTAAGCAAGGTTTCAAGAAATACACTATGTGGGGGCATGGATTGATACCTTTATCTACACTATCACAGAGTTAATTTATGATCAGTTCTCTCTCTACAAAGTTTACTCCCAGAGCTAAATTATGATGGCTTTAAATCATCCTCAACTCTTGATGTTTAGAAAGCTTCAACGTCTTACAATTAGAAGTCTTCACCTGCATATATGCACGTCTGCGCAACCTCAGTACTTTTCTCAACACAAGAATAACTTGAAATGATGTAAAAAATAGTTTCTCATCCAACACTATCCAATCATCTGGTTCCAAACTTTGAATATCACCCAGATAAAAACTTTCCAGACAAGAAAAAGCTAAAGGAGTTCATCACCACCTAGGTAAAAGTTTTCATGGAAAATTCACTGAATGTGTTTTTAGTACTTTTGGTGTTATTTTTTACATTTAAAAATTTGATCTTTTCATAAATTTAATAATCCTTTCTTTCTACTTGAAATGCTATTTAATAATATTTTAAAATTTAATTTATATTTTGTGTATTTTTTCTTAGTCTTTTTCTTTTATGATTCTCTTTACTCTCAGGGGTGTCCAATCTGTGGCCCATGTACTGCGTGCAGCCCAGGATGGCTGTGAATGTGGCCCAACCCAAAATTATAAGTTAACTTAGAATGTTATGATATTTTTTTGTGATTATATGTCACAATGTATTTAATGTGTAACCCAAGACAGCTCCTCTTCTTCCAGTGTGGCCCAGAGATGCCAAAATGTTGGTATTTTTGATAGTCACAACTAGGGGTGCAGTGCTGCTGGCTTCTAGTGTATAGAGTCCAGGGGTGCTCTTAAGCATTCTACAAGGCAGAGGACAGTCCCCCACAACAAAGAATTTTTTAACCTTGGCCCAAGAGCTGCACCTAAGAACCATCAAAAGATTCACTCTTACTGAGCATTGCATTTAGCATGTTGTTTAATGATTTTAATAGCAGGAGCTATATCTAGTTATAAAACAATATGCCAAAGCCAAATGGCCTGGTCATTATTATGAACTGAAGAATAGATGGGTTTTCCTTGAAATAGTAAGAACTAGACCTTTTTTTGTGTCAGACACTATGACCTCGTAGTCATGAATTTTTTCACTAACAATAGTACCTCAATTTAGATGAGGGTAATAATATGCCTCCTTTGAAGCTAAAGGTACCCATGTGAAACAGATCTAGCAAATGAGATATAAATAGAACTCCCTGCTGGTGTTTCTGTGAAATCCATATAAAAAGCAGACATTGAGTTGGCACATGCCTTCTGCCTTTTATTTCTCTATTTTTTCCTGCCTGGGACATTGATGTAATGCTCTGGATGAGGCATTCATCTTGTGACTATGAGGTGATAAGCATTTGTTAAAGACATCTGAGTGGAATGAAGATTCTTGAATACATTCAGACCTGCCCCACCAGTCTAGTTCTGAACTCCTTTCTAATGAGAAAAGCAAACAGACTGATATGCTACCATTTTTTTTTTTCAGGGGAATGAAATTTCTTACTATGCAGTTATTTTACAATGAAAATATATACTGTCAATAAGGTCACTTAATTATTATTTTGAAGACATTATAAACTCTTATTTTTTAAAAAGATTTTATTTATTTATTTTTAGACAGAGGGGACGGGTGGGAGAAAGAGAGGGGGAGAAACATCAGTGTGTGGTTGCATCTCATGTGCCCCCCTACTGGGGACCTGGCCTGCAACCCAGGCATGTACCCTGACTGGGAATTGAACCAGCAACCCATTGGTTCATGGGCTGGCGCTCAATCCACTGAGCCACACCAGTCAGGGCAGACATTATAAACTCTTAAAAATATAACATCTAGTAATAAAAATCATCATCTTAACTGATGATGCTCTTTTTTTTGTAGGAAAGAATTGTCTTTATAGGAAAATAACTTAAACTACCTGGGGCTTGAAAGTGTGATTTTTAGGACATGGGTTAGTAAAAGACAAAATTTTAAAAAATATTGCTAATTTCCCTGCACAAGAAATTAACTTGGAATTATGGAAAATGATGAGTGTGTATGGGGGAAGTGAACTGAGGTCACAGTGGTAAATAAAGCAAGACAAATGGTGGAACTATTTTAAGGCTTGCAATATTAATATTTAATATTAAGATGTTTGCATCACTCTGATGTTGAAATCTCTCTGACACCAAAATCTTCAGTAAGGTTTACTATATGTTTTGTATGTACATTATTTATTTAGTTATTATTATAATTTTAGTGAATTTCAAGAAAGATGAGGCCAAATTTCATATCTGGGCTGGCAAGAAGAGAATGGGAACAATCATTGGATGGGAGCTGAAAGTCCCATCAATAATCCAGCAGAAAAATATATTTGATATACATTTATATATATTTTTCTTCTATAGCTTCTGTGTCTTTGGAGACACATGATTAATACAAACTTGGAGTTCATTATGAGGGTAGAAATCTAAAAAAGCAAACTCCCTTTATGTGATTATTTCAAACAATCCACATGTGCTGGCTAAAATGTCGATGAGAAAGAAACCCAGCGCCCAGGCAGAGACTAGCAGCCACAGGAACATAGGCGTCAGGCCTCAGCTGAAGGTGATGTACAATGTAGGATGTAAAGCTAGGACATAAAATGTATTAAAAGTAAATGTTATGAATCAGTAATGAGGTTTATTCAAGGCATTTATTTCTTTAAATCTTGCTCAGAAAATATGCCTTAAAAAATAATGTTTTAAAAATTTTAGTTTAGGTCTGCCCTAAAGAAAAGTAGAGTTCTGAACATTTACACCTATGTGAGGAGTGGCCAGCCACCACCATGTGGAACCTTAAGGAAAACAAATCTATGACTCAAGGTGGTTTTATAGCCATAGCGAAATCATAATACTTGTCTTAGAATCTCAATTTAAGTAAACATATCTAATGTGGGACCTCTTATGTGATGAAATTTTAAAAACTATGTTATGAAATAACAGCAAATGTCAAAATTGATATACGTAAAGCATAATTAAGTAGATAAATCTATTTTAGAAAGTTAGATAGTATATTCACAAACCAAGAATAAGTAGTTTCTAAAACTTATCTACAAATTTAAAAAAGATATAATATTTCATAAAAACCAAGGTAACTCACTAAAAATCTGATGTATTCCTATAAGGAGTTCTATTCAAGTTTATAAACTTACTTCAGTTATTTAAAAAAAAAATGGAAATATGTGAAGGAAATTAGATGGAGTACATTTAAACTGAGTAAAACCAAAATCAAACAAGTAAATAAATACACACGCCAAAAAAAAAAAAATCTAAAGAATAAAATCTAATTAAATGTAAGAGTTAAAGGAGTAAACAGAAAGCATTTAACAAATTCTCATTTTAAAAATAAATTTAAATGAACAGGAAGGCTTGTTTTCTAAAATTAGAAATGGTTTGTCTTTGTGGGGACATAAACCTAATTATAGATTTTATTTCATGACTCTTAATATTCTTTATTTAAGAGAAACAAGTTGAGAAGTTAGAAATTTTCATCTTTGGCTACCAAACTTAATTTTTTTCCATAAAATTTTGCATCTGTGTTGTTTAGCTCTATGGGCACATTAGGCAAGGGAACAAGTTAACACAGACTTCTATGAAATCACTATTTCCATAAATTTTGGAGTCCAATTTACCTAGTGAATGGGCCTTTAGATTTTAAAGATGTCTAGATTGTTTTACTGTAATTGGCACTTGACTCTGCATGGAAATTCAAATAAATATTCAACATTGGAAGAAGGGCTCAACTCTGGTTCCTGAGGCAGAAATGAGTATGCTCTAATTCCTTGCTCTGTATTAAATGCCTATATAAAGTCAGAGGACTAAAAATAAACAAATGAATTACATTTTTTGTGATTTATTTAAAGATAGGAGGTTGTTAAATAATTTAATATCATTCATCTGTCAAGTATAGTGTTTATCAAAGAGAGAGCACTATTTGTAACAAAAAACTTTATAGTTTAAAAGAATTATACGCACAAATGGCTGCAGGAAAAGAGAGATAATGAAAAAATGTGAATTTCCCTTGTTTCTGGTTAACTCATTTACCAAACCAGTACTTCTTGAGCACTTATTACAACAATTCTCTTTGCTTACTACTGTGCAACACAGGGAAGATGAAAGAGAAAAGCTGAATTAAACTCATGGATGCAGGAGGTTTTCCGTGATGCTGAGCAGGTGGTAGTTCGAATCCATAAAGAAAAGATCAGTGGAGGATTTCCAACAACCTGGAATCTGGATCTTTCGATCTAGATTATCTAAAACATCAGTGGAGGATTTGCAACAACCTGGAATTCGGATCTTTGTAGCTAGATCATCTGAAACATTTGGGCCAAAACAAAGCATCATTGTTTCCTAACCCAGCAGCTTTGTGAATGATCTAAGTGGATATGACATTAGTGAAGAAAGACGTAATGGTAGAAGTTCAAAACTGATGAAATATTAACAACCATTTCATTTTTATCATGTCTTTACCAAAACAGCAATAATAATGAAATAATAATAAGTAATATAAATAGGCTTTAAACATTGACTTTATAATTGATGTCATTTTGGTGCCTATTTCTTTTTACGTAAGACATTATGATTGTACATTTTAAAGGAAAATATTTAGTAGTATTTTATGTAGGATTTTTATTTAGCTTTAAGTATAATCAAAAGAAAAGTAAAAATAAAGCATTTTGAAGCTATTTAGCTATTGCTGCCTTGAGTGAAATGCTGAGTTGGAGAAAGTAATATATGTAACTGAGTTTTCAAGTTTTTCATGACATATTTTTGTTTTTCAATCTTCTGCACATAAACATGGTAGAATATCTTTGTTCTCACCGCTGTTTCTCTACATATTTTGCTGCTACGAATACTGAAACTTGCTTACCCTACTTTAGGTCTATTTCTTGAACTCTGAAATCTTCCTGGACTGCCCCGTCATCAAGTCTATAGGCTGCCTGAGCCAGGATGCATTCTGCCTTGCATAGCTATTTACACATCCTATACTGAATTTGCGGTCATAGGCTCATAATAGATACTGGTTAATTCCCACTGCCATCCCTCAGTTGCTGACAATTCTTTCCTTAACCATTCTCTGATTGCTTCCAATCTGTTATTATCAAGCTTGAGTCCTTTGATGTCTTGGAATTTTGGTCTTGTCCATTCATGTGTAGTTCAAACATGGTATTAGGTGATTAACATGACTATTGCAACCTAAAGCAAGAATACCCTCTTGGAAAATCCTCACTTTAAACCTGAGATACAGTGGGTATTCTTTATGAATTTTTTATACACACAGAAACCAAGGCTATTTCTGGGAAAATGTATTAGAATCAAAAGCAGTAGGCAAGCAGTAACTCAGCCCAGAGAGGGTTTTTTGTTTTTTAAGGTTTAAGTTTAAATAGATTTTCCATCTTTCAGATTCTTATTGAGTTACTTCAACCACCATGTTTCCATCAGTCAATCAGTCCATGCATCTACTATTTTCTGAGTGTTAGTTATTGTCCTATATATTTTGGAGGAGATAATAATAAGCAATATAGATATTCTTATTGCCTTCGGAGAGCTTGGAGTTTGAGTAGAGCATAGATAAGTAATCAGGAAATTAAAAATTGTGCGTGTATGCATTAAAGGTTTTCAAAGCAGAAGTAAAAGGCTCTGGTGATATGTAAGACAAGGAACTATCTGGGATTTGAGGATTCAGAGAAGATTTCTTTCTTTTTTTAAAGGTTTTATTTATTCATTTTTTAGAGAGAGGGTAAGGGAGGGAGAAAGAGAGGGGGAGAAATATCAATGTGTAGATGCCCCTCGCAAGCCCCCTACTGGGAACCT
>PVJI01017366.1:0-35835 GCA_004026765.1 Micronycteris hirsuta
ATGGCAGCTGCCAGTGGCTGGATGGAGACAGAATGCACAGCTGGTGTTCAATGGGGATGGAGTTTCAGTTTTGCAAGATGAAAGAGTTATGAAGATGGATCATGGGGATACTTGCACTTTACATGTGTATTGAATAGCACTGAACGATACACTTAATAATGGTTAAGATGCTAAATTTTATGTTGGGTGTATTTTACCATAATAAAAATATTAGAGGGAAAATATAGAATCACACTAAAGGGTAAAAAAGGCACAAACCACTTTTTAATAAAAAAAAGAAAAGACAACAGATACGGGAGCATAAGCAAAAGACACAGAAATATACATCAGGGGAGAAATTCTACCCAGAGGGTCCCCGAGGAGCAGAGGCAAGGAGAAATCAGGCAAATATTTTTTCATACTAAAAAAATTAAAGATAACATGGCATCTTAGGGAAAAAGGCTTTAAGTAGATATGAAAGAGACTTGGAGCAGAGATATAAAATTATGTCAGAAAGAGGGGAAAAGTGAACTAGGAACGTCGTGATGCTGGAAAAGCAAAGCACCCCGAGCCCTCAGGGAGGGGACAGCAGGAGCCCCAGTGTGGCTCTCCCAGCTCTCCCTTGGCTGATGTTCATGTGTCCTTGAGTGTAACATGAGGGTAAAAGCTTTCCACAAGTTCTGTGAGTCTTTCTAGAAATCATCAGACCCGAGGATGGTTTTAGGGAACACCCCGCCCACCAAACTTGCAGTTGGTGTCAGAAGTTCGGATGGCCTTGTGTGTGGACTGTGATCCCTCCAACTTCACAGTTGCTGTGACTGGGTAACTCTTCACATGTATCAAACATTTAAACCCTTAAATAGGACACTAGGACTTCCACTTCTAGACTGGATATTCTGGGGCAGAAATTCCAATGCACTACCTAGACATGTTGATTAAAACACAACAGGCATTATTTTAAATGTCTATCTGAAAATGTACAAATCAAAGGAAGCCACGGGGACCAAAAGCTAAGAGGGGGCTGAAAGCAGAGTGGCAAGTGACCCCAGAGTCTGTGGGCTGCCCTGGAAGCATCTGGAAACACCTGAAAACCACAGTCACTGGTTCTGAACAGCCATACAGAAGAGAAGGCCAGGACTTGAGCCCATGCGGGTGAGATGCAGTGTCAGGACTGGGACACTGGGAAATGCTAGACATGCCCCCAGTGAGAGGTGGGGCAGGAAAACAATAACAAGAAAACGCGTATGTCCTGGCCTCAGCTTTGTGTAAAGAAGACAAAATGGCTTAAACATCAGAATGGGCACATCTGCAAGAGAATAAATAAATTGGGGGGGGGGGGAAGAGTCGAAGGAATTACTCATAATGTAGTGCAGAGTAAAAAAGAGATGGAAAATAAGTCGAAATTCCTTTCAAGGCCCTACTTGGAGAAGAGCTGGGAGCTGGCTGGTGCACAGCAGGCAGGGCTGGACAGAGCAGATGCTAGGCTGGAGGAGGGAGGAGGCTCCCGGCCTGAGGAGGCCTCCCCCTGCCAGCCCTGGAGTCATTTTGGAGACGGAAGAAAATAACTCAGAGGAAGGGAAGACTGGTCTCTATGATTCGAACCTCACACTTTCCCTTAAAATCCTAGGCATATTTATTACCCAAGAATTCACCAAAACCTAAGCCTTTGGGACAAGCTTGTTTCCACTCTGCTCCATAGGGGCAAACCACTCACCGTTCTTGGATGCAGCTGTGCAACGGCCCGGTCTCCAAGGGCTCCGACAGCGCTAACAACACTCACTGCCTCCCGAGACGACGGGCGCCAGGTGTGTCCTGCTAACTCTACATGCGGGTGAGTCGGAGGCCAAGGAATGCTTAGAAAGAGCTCTGCTCACTTCTGCCTGTCCACAACACCACCTCGGAGAAATTCTGCCGTCAGAGAATCACTTCTTTAGAGGCAAACGTTGCTCCACTTACATTCCAATTAAAAATTTTTTTTTTCTCCAATGGCCTGGGGAAGGGAGAGATAACAAACCCAGCATCAATTATAACACTTCAATGTGAGTTATTTTAGAAGATTCTTTCAACAAAACCATACTTTCTGAGATTGATTTGATGATGGGGAGGAGGGGAAATCTGGTGGGTTGGACCCTCCAGCAGGATGAGGGTCTGCTTCCATCTTGTGGTTCAGGAGAAGCAAGGTTGGAAGGAGAGTGTTCCGCAGCCTGGCTGCTGCCTTCATGCCCTCACCCCGAATGACCCAGCCTATCTGGCCAGCAGGTGGCAGTGCAGAGTTGAGAATGAGCCTATCTGCTGGATTTCACAGACGATCTGAGTCCAACTGGCTTCTTAGCAGAAGGGTACTTACTACAGGCACCAGAGGCCGCTGAATGTGCGATACTCTGCCTACATCTTTGTAGCTCTGACCTTCAGCTCTTGGGAGGAGGGTGCGGCCGGAGGCATGAAAGCCAGGGTGCCAGGTTGGCACAGCCATGATAAACATGGAGGGACCCACAGGCTTGAGGGTGGTAATTTTGAGGATAAAAGGAGTAGCGTTTGTAACTTTCTTGGGCTACAACTGGTGAGATGGAGGTTGGGGGGCACTGCAGGGGGCCGACAGCTTCACATGTGGGAGACCCGGGCTGAAGTGGAAGGAGCTGGAGTCTCCCCTGGACTTCAGCTCAGGGGTGGAGAGGTGGAGCGGGGGCAGCTTGGATGGGGAGCCAGACTGAGGCTGGCGAGCTCCCTAAGCCTTATTTCTGAGATTCTTTGAGTGGTTGTAAGCTCTGCCCATCCTACTTGGGAGGCTTGTAAATGTTTCTCTCAAAGCATCCTTGGGCCTTGGGTAGCCTCCACAGTCCATGCCCTGGCTCTGGAGCTGCACACGTGGCGACCTCCCTTGTCTTCACTGGGAAGCCCCAGAGTGCAAGCGAGGGCACAGAGCGCTGATGGGCTGGACTCCACCCAGGGGCAGGAGGCGTGGGCTCAGCTGCTCCTGCTCCTCCGTTGTCTTCTTAAGGATTCCCACCCCCATGGGCTGGCTTTAGCTCAGCGGGTACTTCGAGGTTCAAGCATTACTTCAAGGATTCCCACCCCCACCCTGCCTGGAGGAGTTATGCAACAACCCTGTGACCTGATGCAGTGTCTCCCACACATTGTGTCCTCGTGAGGCTCTCTGGACACGTGTGAAGCAGTTTTTCCCAAGCCCTTCCCTGCAGGGGTTGAAGCTCATGCGGACTTTGCTAACCTGCATGGACAAGATACTTGCCCAGGGTGTTTTTCTGACATAAAGGGCATAGTAATGGGCCCCAAGATGTCCATGTCCTAGTCCCTAGAACCTGGAATATCTTACCTCATGGCAGAAGACACTTGGGTGTGCTTAAACTCAGGGTCTTGAGAGGGGAAGATTATCCTGGATCCTGTAGGTGGCAAAAGTCTGTGGGAGGGAAGCAAGAGGGTCAGAATCAGAGAGAGAGAGAGGTAGGGACAGGGCAGGAGGGAGAGATGAAGGGGTCTTGCTGCTGGCTTTGACTATGGAGGAGGAGCCACGAGCCAAGGACTGTGTGCAGCTCCTAGAAGCCGGAAGAAAGTGCAAGGAAATGGAGAGTCTCCCTTAGAGCTTCCAGGGGGAATGAAACCCTACAGGGCCCTGGATTTAGCCCAGTAGGATTTCTGATGTACAGAATTGTAAGATAATACATTTGTGTTGTTTTAAGCCAATAAGTTTGTGGTAATTTGTTGCAGCAGCCACAGGAAACCAACATAACGATCTAGTTGGAAGAAGTTGCTCTCATCATGGCTCCTGCCCCATGTGGGAGCACCCGGAGGAGAGGTGAGCGCAGCAGCTTAGAAGTTGCAGACGTTCCTACCTGTGTGACGACAAGCAAGTCCCTATCTCTCTGAGTCTCCATTGCGCCATCTATGAAATGGGGTGGTCATTACTCCAGGTGCCTCTTGTTCTGTCCACAGGCGAGACTGACTGGGGAAGTCATTGCTGGGAAGAACCAGACAGATGAGCATGAGTGTGAGCTAAGTGAGCACCCTCTGCTGGCCTCGTCAGGAAAGAGGCTGTGGCCAGCAGTTACAGATGCAGAGAGTTCCCACAGCTTGACTGCAGGGACTGGGGCATTGCCCAGCTCTCCTTACCCCGGACAGGAGCCTGAGATGACTGACTGGCGTAGATAGAGGGATCTAGACCCTGCCAACACCCACCACATGCCACCCTCCAGAGCAGGGGTCCTTCACTTTGCCTACTCCAGGCCTCTCTGTCCCCCTGACTTCTCCCCACACCCTCTCTTGAAGCATCTTAACATGGTTTGCAGAAATGCATATACTGGAAGGAGGGCGTGTGGTACATGCCCCTTTCTCCCCCCAATCTCAGTCTCCTGTAATCATCAGCATGGCCCTTGGGCCCCCCTTTAACCAGGTACTGGCCAGGCTGTGTCTTGAGGGAGGCTGCTGTTCAGAAGGAAGTGACTTGAAAATCGAATTGGTGGAGCTGAAGCCTTCCACCTGTGAACTGAGCAGTTTCTGACCAGGGCCTGCCTATGGGTCGGCCACAGCATAGAGGAGGGACAGTCTGGGGCACTGCTGGGCAGGTGGGCTGGCCTCGGCGGGAACACTTACCTAACCTGTCCCCGTTGTTGTGAGAAGTGATGATGGTCAGGGGTCCTGTGCTTGACTAGAAGGGAACAAGCGTTCACGGAGCACCAGCTGTGTACTGAGCACCTTCTGTACATTTGTGTCACTTACTTTTGCCATCAAGCTGTGACAAGATTACTTTAGTTCCATTTTACAGATGAATAAATGATGCTCGAAGAGGTTGAATTAATGTTCAAGGTTACACCAGTCTGGTCTAAGCCCATGACGTGCGACTCTGAAACCAACGTCCTTCTTGTTCCTGCAGTAGTCACCACCCTGCCCGCGTCTGCCCACCATCCTGCTGTTCTAACCTCCAACACTCCAAGGTGTCCCTCTCTCTCTCAGTCCTAGTCTGCCTTGCTCTCAGACCCAGCCCATGCCCCACCCCACGCTCACGCAGCAAAGCCTCCCTCATAGGCAGGCATGGTTGCCCCGCTCCTCAGCGCTCAGTGCTCTCACTTGCTGTGGAGCCCTGACTGCTCATCAGTGAGAGGGCACATGGGTCCCGACCTGTGAGATGTTCACCGGGATCAAAGCTCTGACGCTTGCAACTGGACCTGCACGTGGCAGGTGCTCTGCAAACACGGGCACCCTTTCCTGAGGAGGTCATGACCACCAACACTGGGCAGGGGGCAGGGGCCTTGGGGTGCAGGGCTGTTAACTGTGGGGACAGCTTCTCCTCCCCAGTCCAGTCCCCAGCCAGCACATTTGTATGCTGCTGAGCAGCTGTGCTGGGCTGCAGCATCAGGCGATGTTTCAGAAAGAAGGTCTAAGGTGCCTCAAGAGGCCTTATCTGGAGCAGCCTATTCTTATGGAGAGGTCCCAGGGACCTGGGGCAGGTTTGCTGGTGTCTCTTGCCCTAGCAGCCCTGAAGAGCTGTGGGTCCGTGAAAAGTAAGGCCTTTAAAATCTGTGCTTGGAGGGTCCCAGGGCAAATCGGGAAGGAGCTCATTTTTCTAACAAGTTTACAACCCGGGCCTCCTCCTTCTCTGCCCGCACCTCACCTGGCGCAGGCCTGAGACCCTGCAAGAGCTCTCCCTAGGCATTGTGCAGCCCTAAGGTAACAATCACGGATAGCTGTCTCTGAACAAAGCTGTCCACCACTGCCTATTTACCAATATGGAAATGAGGAAGCCGCATGGAGAGAGGAAGGTGGGGAGCACCAGTGCCAGCAATGCCACTGTGCAGACTGGAGCATGCTGGGCAAAAGGGTCAGCAGGTGCACAGGGGCCCACTTCTCTGGGTCTGCTGGGGTGAGGAGGGTTTGGACCCCGGTACAACTGATGCACCTGGGGCCGCTGTCCAGGAGCATCAGCTTGTGCTGTCATATGCTGCTTCGTCCCACACAGCAGAACAGAAACTATGTAAGAATGTATTCAGCCACTGTAGCGCCACAGTCTGCTTACCTGGGCTCTAGATTTATCCAGGTTTTTCTGAGTTCATTCAGTATTTTTGACAATGCATGGCAGAGGGGCAAGGACGCCATGCAGACTCTGGATCACCAGACACAGAGGTGAACACGTGGTGTGATGAGAAGGAATTGGCTCCAGGAATGAGATGGGGAGGCCGGCCTTGACCCTGCAGGTCCCTGTGGCTGCCCATGGCCGTGGCTTTTGTTTTCTTTCTGCACCTAAGTTTCCCAGGCTGAAGGTTTATGTTCTATGATTTGGGAAACAACTGAGCAGAAAGAAAATGTGATAGGAATTACTCAGGGGCTACAACCAACGCAATTGGGATCAAATTCTGGTGTTTTTCATCTCAATCCATGTGCTCTACGAAAAGCCCAACAATAATAACCTCTAGCCAGAGGACACCTTTTTTTTTTTTTAAAGATTTTATTTTTTATTTATTTTTTAGAAAGAGGGGAAGGAGGGAGAAAGAGAGGGAGAGAAACAGCAATGTATGGTTGCCTCTCACATGGCCCTCACGGGGACCTGGCCGGCAACCCAGGCATGTGCCCTGACGGGGAATCGAACTGGCGACCCTTTGGTTCCCAGCCTGCGCTCAATCCACTGAGTTATACCAGCCAGGGCCAGAGGACACCTTTTTATATCTTATTGTGGAAACAGGACATAGACCCTGCCCAGAAGCATGTCAATAGTTGCGGGAAGACCAGCCTTATTGGGTCTCAGACAGGCAGTTGGAGCCCAAGCCTCCTGCAATGTTGGTGGGTGAGAGGCAGGGCTGGGGGACAAAGGTGAAAGTCTTTGGTTTCAGAGGGTACCCAGGGGCCTGAAGGCCAGGAATAACCAGATCTCTGATCATGCCAGGGCACCTTAGCATGATGGAGTCTTCTACTTCTAATGAAAAAATTATGGTGTAAGTAGCTTTAACTAAGACTCAGTTTGAACACCTAGAGTCTAGGTCCTAGACCATCCTCAAAGCCTTGATTTGTTCGAGGCTATTCTACCGTGTCAGGTGTTTTCATAAGGTGGTACCAACGCCCTCTCTTCGACCCCGTCTTCTACCACTGCTGTCCTCCCAGAGCCCGTCCATGGCAAACGCACACACATGCGCACACCCAAACACGGATGGAGGCCTGAGTTTTCCACTGAATGCTCTACATGACTGAGATTTCCTTTCTACCACAATAACCCAAATGATTAAATTATCTATAGTAAATTTAAAATTCCTCTGCCAAGTGAAAGACGCAGCAAATTATCTAGGAGGACTAATAAAGCTTGCAAAAGGGTGCTCTGGCGTGGTGTTTTGGAGATAATTAGGGATAAGTGACAGTGAACCCAATAATCAATACTTGGAAAGTGCTTTTCTGCATTGTTTGATGAAAGAAAACTTTGGTCTTGTTCTTTTTTCATTTTGTTTTTCTTTTTTCAAAACTTATTGTAAGATAGCTCATGGCCCCCAGCTTTGGGCTCTCTTCCCCTGTCATTCAGTGTGTGTGTGCGGGGGCACGTGGGGGCACGAGTGGATGTGTGTGTGTGCTTTAACTTCCTCCTGATTCTAAGTCATGGGCCATTAACAATGTCTGACTGCAAAACTAAGGAGTCACTGAATATTATACTGCTTATAAGTAATCTGTTGCCCAAGGCATCGAGCTACTTAATGGAGCCTTGAATTAATGTGTAACTTAAGAAATAGATCATTCTACAAATATAGGCTACTAAAAGCATAATTTAAGCTGTTCTATTTACTTTACTACTTGGATGGGTGAAAAAGAAGTAATAAGTACAAATACTAAAAAATAAAGTGTATTGACCCAGGCATTGTGCAAATTACACGTGTTATCTGTTTGGGTTATCCGATTTTACAGATAAAGAAACTGAGGCTTTGAAAGGTTTATGTACTAGTCCAAGGTCATACTATGGAATTCAAAAACAAGTACATATCACTGACAACTGCTAGATACTGCATCTCTGTGGTAGACAGAGTGAGGTAAAGAGTGAGTATATGTTTTAGGATGTCGATTAATGTGCCTAAATGCAAGTATGGAGTTTGTTTGCTTAACAGGCTGATATTGACTAGAGAACACAATTTAAAGGTGAAATTAGGAGAACCACGCAGGTTTTATGGCAAAGACCTCAGGAGAGAGAGATGGATCACTGAGTTCTCAGAAAGCTGCAGCTGATGACTGACCTTTCTAAACCTTGAGCCCTGGTAGCTGTGATGATGTAGTCACTAACCATTGGTAATGCAAGGAGAGCCCAGTTCAGGGGGATCTAGCTGAGTGTGTGTTTCTAGAATGGTCTTTGGACTTTTATTCAGGGAGATCCTCCCAGGTTCAGCTGGCTGTGCTTCTCAGGGTCCCATGATGAGGCTGACCTCGTGCTGATCTTCGTTCAGGGAAGGCTGAGCCCCACCCCACAGCCACTCCCACCGCCTGGGATAACACAGTTAGAGGCTGTGCTCCTTGGGCCTCAGATGCTTCCTGATCACTGCAGTCACGTACACAGGCAGGAGTGAGCTCTGCCCAGCTATCTCCCTACTACACCACTTGGGTCTTGAAAGTGGTAGTGTATGGAGAAGATGTACTGAGAGACTTCACAGGAGATGGTGGATGAGTAATGGAGTGTCAGGGACACACCTGGTGGATGGGAGGGTGAGAGGCTGGTCCATCATTCATTATGTCTGTGTCCTTTTCCTCTACCTCCAGGATAGCTGGCTCAGATCTTAGAGATGCTAGTCCCTCGAGGAAGCTGGGCCTACAATCATTACCCTTTGCTCATGTCCCCAGCTGGTGACAGAGAAGGCAAAGGTCTAGTTCTTTCCATTCCTGGCATATGAGCCTTCTATTCCATTGACATATTTAGCCAAGCCCCTGCCATGTAGTTAGCACCATCCTTTTATTTCATGAGGTTAGGAGTTGCAGTCAAACATCCCCCAAGACAGAGGAGTTCCATTAGCAGAGGGCTCAGAGGAGACCCTTGTTTGTTTAGGACCAGGGCTGCAGATTAACTTCTGGAGCCTGGAGGGAGGGAGAAAATGTAAGTGAAAGGGGCCAGCTCCCTGATGGGGGTGTCCCACCCTGTGCCTTTCTTTGGAAAGATGTGCTCCACCCTCCCCTTAGGGGCTGGTGGCTTTTTCAGGCTGGACAGGGCCCTTGGGAACTGTCCAGCAAACAATCTGCTGAACTGCAGGGGTGGACTTCTCACCTCAGGCAGCTGCATGGGGAGTGGTGTATGTGTGGCTGGGCAGGGTGGGGGTGACCAGGCTGCGGGCATTGGAGGGGAGCCACTGCCCACCGTCCTGTCTGACCTGTAAGTAGTTGCATTCCTGACGGTTAGTTAATTAAAAATAAGCCCAAGGGCCTAAGGAGGCCCACAGTGGGTTGGAAACTTCTAGTTATAGGGAGATTCCAGGTTTCAGACTAAAGTAATATAAAACGTACAGATTGTTCAAGCACCTTCTGTTGAAGACGTAAACTTGGAAGCCCTGAAAGGGACAGTGACTAACTGATGGTCACAAAGCCGATTAAGAGTTTGGCCCTCGACCTGATCTTGTCCCTCCCATAGCCCACTTTCTACAAACAGTAGTTAGCATATATTTATACTCAGTTATTTTCATAACTCAGTATACCCTGAAATTTTTGTCAATTTCCTTAGCTGCCAGGTCTCTTGCCCCTTCCCAGAAGCAAGGGACTCTCAAGTGTGACTCTACTGGCTGCCCTCCCAAGACAGTGCTCCCAACTTAGCAGAAGTTTCAGGGGAGCAAAAGAGGCTCCTCTTTGCCTACAGATGAATTTTGACCACATATTAACTGCTATAGTGGATTGATGGTTATATCAGGTTTGTTACTATTCCCTCTACTTTTCTACTTATGTGTTTGAAAATTTCCATAATAAAAGGTTTCCTTAAACCATGATAAAAGAGCCCTGGCCAGTGTGGCTCAGCTGGTTGGAGTTCTGTCCTATTACAGAAAGGTTGCAGGTTTGATCCCCAATCCAGAAGCACGTGATCCCCAGTCAGGTGTATACCATCTCTGCTCTTCTGGTCCAGACACACATGGGAGGCAACCGATCGATGCTTGTCTGTCCCATCGATGTTTGTCTCTCTCCCTCCCTTCCTCTCTCCCTTCCTTGGTCTCTAAAAGCAGTGAAAAAAAAATGTCCTCAGGTGAGCATTAAAAAAATAAAAAATATATAATAAAAGATGACCTGTCCTCAGGAAAATGCCAGTGAGTCAACTGTAGTTTGGGAGTAGCAAGGCCTGCATGACCAGTGGCTCGGGAGGCTGATTCAGGCCATGTCAGTTAGGATGCTTTCTGGTGCAAAGCACTAAAAGTTCTCTTAACTCAGGTCCACTGAACCAGCCAGTGTTCTCTGTTTCCCCCCAAAGCATGCTGATGATGCCCACTGTATACTGCATGCTGTTAACTAATAAGCTAATTCATAGTCAGCAAACTGGCCTGCAGGCCAAATCTGACCAGCTGCCTGGTTTTGTAGATAAAGCTTCCTGGAATACAGCCAGACCCATCTCTTTACATATTGTCTAAGGCTACTTTCTCACTACAAGGGCAGAGGTAAGGAGGGGCTATAGAGCCTGTATGGGCTGCAGAAGCTGGAAATATTTACTGTGGACCTCACAGAGAAAGTGCCCTGCTGCTCCAGAGCAGCAGGCACTCCAGGTCCTGCTGGCTAAGCAGAATGCTCGCCTGTCAGTTGTATCTGGTTCCAGACCTGTTCTGTCAGTTACATTCACTGTTGTAAGCACATGACTTATTAACAGTGTACAGATCAGTGAAATAGGAGTGTAAAAAGAAAGTGTTATTTCTGTCTAAATTAGGTTAAATACCTTGGAAAGACCCAATAAATGCAAATCACTAAAAACAATTGCTATTACATCAAATATGGGCAAGGGCGTTGTATAGAGTAGGATTGGGGGCGTCGTACAAATCTGGATACTTTGGCCGTCAGAGCACTTTGTGAACATCCTTAAGCATCATGATAAAGACATTGAAACTGCATGTTGTGGCCAGTATTCTATAGGTGCAGTTTATGTGTGAAAGATGACCCATATTGAAGAAAAGACCTTACTTAGCCTTACATGAAAATATTAGAAAATAAAGGTACATCTGTGATTTGAAAGGAAAATAAAAGGTTTAAGGAATACACACATGTCTGTAGTTTTTGAGACATATTTTGTAGATTTCTACTTGAACCAACTTTTCCAAAATGGTCCAATTACTAACTCCCATAGTGTCAGATGTGAGGGCTTTTCCTATGACAGAAAACCCACCCTAAAATTGCTTTTTAAAAAAGGCAGTTTCCCTTCATGTCACTATGTTCTTTTCTACCTTCCCCTTGCTTCCTCTCCCAGCATGGAGATATCTGCACCTGAGGAAGCAGATGGGGAGGGGAGGGCTGCATTGCGGAACACGGCCTTGGCCCCAAGGACCTGGGACAGAGGCAGCTGGTTTTGGAGGTAGCTGGAGTGCCCAGATAAGTAACAGTGAGCAAATAGTTAATTGATTGAGAAAATAAGTAAATATATTGAGGATAATGGGAACCAGTTTTCTCACTTTCTGAGGAAGGATTTAGAAAAATAAGCATAGGGAAGTCTAGGAAGAACCCTGAGGTGTTGAAGTGGAATTGGAAGTATCATATGAACTCCTGGGATCTTAAACGTATTAACCCAGATAGATATAGAAATAGTTACAGATATCTGTGATGGGCATGCTGATGTGCACAGATGTTCACTTAGAGAACTGGGAAGCATAACATCTAAGTAGCAATGAGCACTCTCAGTACACAGCCTTTAGAGTACAACCTATGAAATAAAGTAAGAACCCATGAGTCCATACTGATGCAAATAAGTAAGTGCATACATGAATAAAGCAGGGAGGGAAAGGTATTCCTTACAAAGAATGCAACTATTGAAATAGGAGAACTGATGGAGATAATCACCATCTGGCAACCATCCCAGCGGTGGAAGCAGTAAGTATATCCTCCCACAGGTAGGAGACATAGTAGACCTGAAGGCTGGTCAGTAAAAGTGTGATGAGGAGCAGAATATGGCATATCAGACTATCTTCTCACAATGTGCTAATCAAAAACAGAGGGAAAGATGACAACTGTATTATGGAGAAACCCGCAGACACAAGCCTGACCAGAGGATAAAGGTCAATGTTGCTCGGTGCGGGGCGGGCCTATAGCAGGCAGGTAGACAGGCACGAGCAGAGCAGGAAGGATGGGCCAGGGGCAGGGGGTCACCAGGGTGTGAACAAAACTATAAGCCTTTGTACTGCCACTCCCTTAAACATTAACCTCTGGAGATGACATCCAGGCCTCAAGTGTGTTTCAGCTCCAGGCACATAAAAACAGCAGAACCAGGCAGAGCGACACCATGGCTGACATCAGCAGTAGCTGCGTTGACTAGTGATCCCTTGCTCCGGTGCCAACCAGCCAGTGGAGACCACAACCCTGAGGGACACACTGAAAATCTGATGAATATTCTATTGAGATTCTCCCCTGAGACCTCAGATAAGAGCCCTTAAGACAGCCACCCTGTGCGCGCGCGCTCTCTCTCTCTGCGTCTCTCTCTTTCGTGAGCATGCCTGCAACTTCCCTCACTCTTTGGCCTCTGTAACTCATTTCCTGAGCCCATTTCTTCCACAGCTTCTTCTACTTCTATGACTTTCTAAATAAATTTCTCTTACAGTTTGAGTCTTGTTTTTGAATTTTTTCGTAGCCAGAACTCAAGTACCAAAGTTGCTGAATCAAGGACTAAACTTGGTGCTGTTTCACCACCAGCATGTGCACAGAATGCGCCTCTTGATGAGGGGAATGAGAAGAGCTCAGCATCTGCTCTGAAGTTCCTACCAAGAATGTAGGGCTGGGGTCTGCACATGCGCAAACACTGGGTAGACTGAGGTTTGAGATCATCCTATGAAATGAAAAGGCCCCTCTAGTCAAACTCCCAAGGCAAGGGAGACAGGGAGCTGTTCCAGCTGAAAGGAGGTGGAGGAGACAGGGAAACTAAGCACAATGTGTGATCTTGAATTGGATGCTGGGCCCAGAGAAAAACAGACATTTCCAGAAGAGTTGATGAAATTTGAAGACAACCAGTAGATTGGCCAGGAGACTTGTATCAATGTTAATTTACTGATTGGATGAATCATTCTGATGTAAGAGATTGTTGTGATGTTGGGGGAACACACTAGAGTATTTAGGGTTTATGATGGAGGCAAAGACAGAAAGAAGACAGATAAAGCTGTGTGATAAAATGCTGACAGCAGAGAATCTGAATGTAGAGTGTGAAGGAGTTCTTTGTATTATTCTTGCCAATTCTATGATGGTCGGAGACTTTCAAAATTAAAAAATTAATTAGCAACAAATTTAAATGAAATAAAATTAAATCAAAGAGCTGGTAAAAACTAAATATTCCTGAGTCATGCAGACTCAGGCAAGGTTTATTCAGGATTCCAGTTCTCTCTCTCTGCCCCACTCTCAACTTGTACTCCTCTGTAAATTTTATTCTCAGACTGGTTTCCTCTTGATCCCAAGGCAGCTGCCAGCAGCAGGTACTATACGCCTCTGGATTTCAGTCAGGGGACAAGTTACATTATTCAGGTTCATCCAACTGGGCCCTTCTAGATTCTGAATGTGTGTGAATCCCACCCAAACCGTAGAGCTGCTGCATCGTGGTGAAAGAGCTTCCTGAAGGAAGACAGGCATGTTGTTGGGAAATAACCTAAGCACTCAACCAATTAAAGTCTACACACCATTGTGTGTACAGCAGATGCTCAAGAAGGTGAATTTAGTACAGATACATAGGAGGTGAAAAAACAATTTTACCAAAATAATTGAAATTATTTTCTAGGAGAATACATACTATTCAAGAGACTAAGAAGACAAGATGGGAAAAAATATTTGCAAAAGACATAGCTGATAAAGGAATGTTAACCAAAATATACAAAGAACTCTTCAAACTCATCAATAAGAAAATAAACAAGTCAATTAAAAAGTAGGCCAAAGACTTTAACAGACACGTCATCAAAGAAAATACACAGATGGTAAATAAGCATACGAAAAGATGCTCTACATCAGATGTCATTAGGGAAATGCAAATTAAAACGACGACGAGATATTACTGCACAGCCATTAGCACGGCTGAAACCCAGAACACTGACGCCAGCAGATGCTGGTGAAGACACGGAGCGACAGGAGCTCTCGTCCCTTCTGGCGGGAATGCAGAGCGGCACGGATACTTTGAAAGACAGCTCGGGGTTTCTTAAAAACAAACATACTTTTACCATATGAACCAACAATCATACTCCTTAGTCTTACTCAAATGAGTTGAAAACTTGTGTCCACACAAAAACCTACACACGGATATTTATAGCAGCTTTGTTCACGATTGCCAAAACTTGGAAGCAACCAGGTGTTCTTCAAGAGGTGAATGGATAAATAAACTGTGATACATCTACACAATGGAATGTTATTCAGGACTAAATAACACTCTAGATATCAAGACATGAAAAGACTGGAGGAACTTTAAATACATATTAGTAAGTGAAAGAAGCCAATCTAAAAAGATTATACGATTTCAATGATATGACATTCTGGAGAAGGCAAAGCTATGGAGACAGTGAAAAGATCAGTGGTTTCCAGGAATTAGGAGGGAGGAAGGGATGACTAGGCAGAGCA
This sequence comes from Micronycteris hirsuta, assembly GCA_004026765.1. NCBI lineage: Eukaryota > Metazoa > Chordata > Mammalia > Chiroptera > Phyllostomidae > Micronycteris > Micronycteris hirsuta. The sequence continues at coordinate 14,701 of PVJI01017366.1, forward strand.
CAGAGGCTTTTCTGGGGAGTGAAACTACTCTGTATGATACTGCAATGGTAGATAACATGTCATTTGTCAAAACCCATAGAGTGTACAACACCAAGAGTGACTGTAGTGTAAACTATGAAATGTGGGTAATAGTGGCATGTTGATGCAGGCTCACTGATTGTAACAAATGTACATTATGGTGCTGGGGTGTTGATGGGGGAGGCTGTGCATGTGTGTGGAGATGGGGGTATATGCAACCTATCTGTACTTTCTGCTCAGTTTTGCTGTGAACCTACGACTGCTCTAAAATACAAAGTCCACTCATATATGTAAAACTAAAAAGCAATGAAAAAGAGAGTCAAAGATCTATCCTCAAAAGACCGCGGGCCCTGGCAATGTTACAGGCAAGTTTTACCAAATTTTCAAGGAAGACACAAGTTCTGTGTAATATAAACTGTTCCACAACTTAACAAAAGAACTTTTTGCCTCTTTTTATAATCCTGGCTGCATATATCTTAAATTATATATTAGCGCAGTAAATTCACTAATGAATTTAAAGAAAAAGTGCTTCATGACCAATAGAATTTTCTCAGAAATGCAAGGAATGTGCAAGATTGCTACAAAGGAAACTCAGACCTAAAGGATGTAAAACCCTCAATACATGGAGAGATATAAAATACTCCAGGATAGGAAGACTTGGTTGGGTAAAGGTGTTATTTCCTCCCAAATCAATCCATAAGTCTATAGATCTAATTCCAATAGAACAATATTTTTGGTGATGTTTGCTTACTCTTTTACAGTTCATCTGAATTAGGAATGCGTGAGGATAACAAAGTCAATTTTGAAAACAATAATAGGTATCTGAACTACCATTTAGCAAACACTTTATCTTTTTTATTTTTTATTGTTATTCTATTAGAGTCGTCCCAAATTTTCTCCCTTTGTTCTCCTCTGCTCAGCCCACCCCCAGCTTCCACAGTCAATCCCCACACCGTTGTCCATGTCCATAGGTCATTCATACATGTTCTTTCACTAGACCCTTCCCCTTCTTTCCACCATTATCCCCTTCTCCCTTTCCCTCTGGTCACTGTCAGTCTGTTCCGTGTTTCCATGCCTCTGGTTCTATTTTGCTCATTAGTTTATTTTGTTCATTAGATTCCTCTTATAGGTGAGATCATATGGTATTTTTCTTTCACCAACTGGCTTATTTCACTTAGCTTAATACCAGTTCCATCCATGCTATCACAAAAGATAGGAGTTCCTTCATTTTTATTGCTGCGTAGTATTGCATTGTGTAAATGTACCACAGTTTTTTGATCTACTCATCTACTGATGGGCACTTAGGCTGTTTCCAGCACTTGGCTATCGTAAGTAGTGCTACTGTAAACATCAGGGTGCATAAGTTCTTTTGAATTGGTGATTTGGGATTCTTAGGGTGTAGTCCCCGCAGTGGAATCACTAATTCAAAAGGCAGTTCCATTTTTATTTTATTTTTTGAGGAAATTCCATGCTGTTTCCACAGTGGCTGAAGCAGTCTGCATTCTTACCAACAGTGCACTACGGTTGCCCTTTCTCCACATCCCCACCAGCACTTGTTTGTTGATTTATTAATAAGTGCCATTCTGACAGATGTGAGGTAGTATCTCATTGTGGTTTTACTTTGTATCTCTTTGATCCTAATAATGTTGAGTGTCTTTTCAAATGCTTATGGGCCTTCTGTATGTCCTCCTTGGAGAAGTATCTGTTCAGGTTTTTTGCCCATTTTTTAATTAGATTCTTTGTTTTCCTGGTGTTGAGCTGGATGAGTTCTTTATATATTTTGGAGAACAAACCCTTGTCCAATATGTCATTGGCAAGTGTGTTTTCCCATATTGTCAGTGCCCTTTTCATTTTGATGATGGTTTCTTCAGTCATGCAGAAGCTTTTTAATTTGATGTAGACCCATTTGTTTATTTTTTATTTCCCTCTCCCTATGAGATAGATCAGCAAAAATTTGCTGTATAGGATATCTGAAATTTTACTGCCTATGTTTTCCACTAGGACATTTATGGTGTCACAATTTATATTTAAGACTTTTATCCATTTTGAGTTTATTCTGGTGTATGGTGTAAGTTGGCAGTCTAGTTTCTTTTTTTTTTTTTCGTATACCAGTCCAGTTGTCCCAAGACCATTTATTGAAGAAGCTATTTTTACTCCATTGTATGCTCATGCTCCCTTTGTCAAATATTGATTAACCATAGAGACATAGGTTTATTTCTGGGCTCTCTATTCTATTCACTTGACCTATATGTCTGTTCTTATACCAGCACCAGACTGTTTTGATTACAGTGGCCTTATAGTATAGCTTGATATGAGGTAATATGATCCCTCCTACATTGTTCTTTCTTAAGATTTCTGCAGCTACTCGAGGTCTTTTGTTGGGGGAATCCATAAAAATTTTTGAAATATGTGTTCTAGATCTATGAAATATGCCATTGGTATTTTAATAGGAATTACATTGAATCTATAGATTGCTTTGGACAGTATGAACATTTTAATGATGTTAATTCTTCCAATCCATGAACATGGTATATGCTTCCATTTATTTGTGTCTTCCTTAATTTCTTTCTTCAGTGTTCTATAGTTTTTCAAGTACAGGTCTTCTACCTCCTTGGTTAAATTTATTCCTGGGTACTCTATTTTTCTTGTTGCTATAGTAAATGAGACCCCCCCCCCCAGTTTCTCTTCATTTAGCAAACATTTTAAAGTTACGTAACTATAATACTGAGGCACTGGTGCATGAACAGATAAATAATTCGATGAAACAGAAAAAAGTACAGAAATAAACCTGATGAGTAAAATATTTATTCATCTAACAAAGATTTATTAAATACCTATTATGTGCCAGTACTCTTCTCCATGCAGGCAATGTGAAAATAAAAAATACAGATAATGACCTTGTCCTTTGGAACTTAGATTCTAGTGGTATAAGATGACAAATAAGTGAATGAGTACTTTGATTATACAGCCAATGGTGACAGGTTCAACTCAGACCAGGAGAGCAGCAGGGGAAGTGGTAATAAGTGGTCAGATTCTGGATATTTTGAAAGTAGACTAGCCAGATTTGCTTACTGATGTTAATGTGTGAAATGTGGGAGAGAGGGGTAAGAATGAGGCCAAAGGCCCTAGAAGAATGGGGTGTTCCTGTACTAAGATGAGGGAGATATAGGGAGGGGTAGGAGGAAGGAAGTTCATGAGTTTGCTTCTGGTCCTTTGGTTGGAGATGCTTACCAGACATCGAGGAGTGTGTCTGATAAGTAGTTGGTATATGAGGGTAGAATTAGGTAAAACGCTGGGCTAGAAATACGAATTTGGATATCAGTCAGCATACAAATAGTATTGAAACCCAGTGACGGGAGGGTCATTGAGAGAGTGTTGACAAAGTCTAGAAGGACAGAGCCCTGGGCCTTCAACTGGCAGGCAGCCAGGAATGTGTGGGTAATTAGTGAAGGAGACTGGGAAGAAACAGCCAGTAAAGTAGGAGGAGAACCAGGAGAGTGAGGTGTACTGAAAGTGAGAGAAGGAGGTATCTCCAGGAGGAGGGAGCGGTCCACTCAGTCAAGTACAGTGATGTCCATGACCATGAGACTTAGCCTAGCATTTGTGGTCTACACACAAATGTGCTTGGGAGCAATCCTTAACAACTTCAGAGTAGTAAGAGAGAGGGAAAACCATGGTGAGCTTTATACACCACATTCCACTTCTTTTATCAAACAAAAAAGAGCTCTGAAGCAAATATCTTTAAAATTGTATTTAATAGTTCTGGCCAAGATGGAGGCATAGGCAGAAATGCTTGGCTTCCTTGCACAACCAAAGGAAGGATAATAACCAATTTAAAAACACAGAACAACCAGAACTGCCAGAAAATTAAACTGTATGGAAGTCTGACAACCAAGGAGTTAAAGAAACATTCATCCAGACTGGTAGGAGAGGTAGAGAGAGGGGCAGAGAGGACGCTCAGCAAGGCAAGGTGGCAGGCGATCCCACATTCACACACAGATAAGCCAAGAGGAACAATGGGGGAGCAAGACAGACAACGAAATCCAGAGTTTCAGCATGGAAAACTAAACACTCAAAAATCCCTGACTATAAAATCCTGTGGTGTTATGGCAGTGGGAGAAACTCCCAGTCTCAAACAAGAGTCCATGGGAGAGGCCCACAGGGTCCTAAAACGTACACAAACCCACCCACCTGTGAATCAGCACCTGAAAAGTTACAATTTGCTTGTGGGAAGCTAGGGAAGTGATGGAAAGTGGAATGAGAGCTGAGTGAGCAGCATTGTTCCCTCTCTGACCCCTCCCCCACATACAGAGCCACAATGTAGCAAAGAGGGTTGCCCCACCCTGGCCAATACCTAAGGCTCCACCCCTTACAACATAACAGGTGTGCCAAGACAAAGAAATATGGCCCAAATGAAAGAACAGAACAAAATTCCAGAAAAAGAACTAAGCAATGAGGAGATAGACAACCTATCTGATGCAGAGTTCAAAGCACTGGTAATCAGGATGCTCATAGAATTGACTGAGCTCAGTCACAAAATGAAGGCTACACAACGTGAAATGAAGGACAATGTACAGGGAACCAACAGTGTAGGGAAGGAAACCAAGACTCAGATCAATGATTTGGAGCAGAAGGAAGAAATAGATATTCAGCTAGAACAGAATGAAGAAACAAGAATTCAAAAAAATGAAGAGAGGCTTAGGAACCTCCAGAACAACTTCAAACACTCCAATATCCAAATCATAGGGGTGCCAGAAGGAGAAGAGGAAGACCAAAGAATTGAAAACTTATTTGAAAAAATAATGAAGGAAAACTTCCCCAATCTGGCAAAGGAAATAGACTTCCAGGAAAGTCCAGGAAGCTCGGAGAGTCCCAAAGAAGTTGGACCCAAAGAGGAACACACCAAGACACATCATAATTTTATTACCAAGATTAAAGATAAGGAGAGAATCTTTCAAGCAGCAAGAGAAAAGGAGACAGTTACCTACAAAGTAGTTCCCATAAGACTGTCAGCTGATTTCTCAAAAGAGACCTTGCAGGCAAGAAGGGGCTGGAGAGAAGTATTCCAAGTCATGAAAGGCAAGGACCTACATCCAAGATTATTCTATCCAGTAAAGCTCTCATTTAGAATAGAAGGGCAGATAAAGTGCTTCCCAGATAAGGTCAAGTTAAAGGAGTTCATTATCATCAAGCCCTTATTATATGAAATGTTAAAGAGACTTATCTAAGAAAAAGAAGTTCAAAAATATAAACAGTAAAATGACAAACTCACAGCTATTAACAACTGAACCTAAAACAAAAACAAAAACTAAGCAAACAACTAGAACAGGAACAGAATCACACAAATGGAGATCACATGGAGGGTTATCAGTGGGGGAGGGGGGAAGAGGGGGAAAAGATACAGAGAATAAGTAGCATAAATGATAGGTACAAAATAGACAGGGGGAGGTTAAGAATAGTGTAGGAAATGGAGAAGCAAAAAAACGTACATGTGCGACCCATGGACGTGAACTGAGGCAGCGTGGGAGGTGATGCTGGAGGGTGGGGCGTACAGGGAGGAGGGGGATAAAGGGGAGAAAAAAATTGGGACAACAGTAATAACATAATCAATAAAATATACTTTAAAAATTATATTTACTAAATATAGACAACTGTAATTGAACAATAATAAAGTAATTTAAAAAATTGTATTTACTTACTATTTATTCTGAGCATTGAATTCATGCGTGTTTGTTATATTATTTCCTTGATTCATTCTATATGCTTAAAATGTTTCAACATAAAAAGAAAAGCCATTTATAAGTAAGTATTTAAAACTTATATGCATAAAGTAATTTTAAGCCGATTCCCAAGAAAATGGTCAGTGGTTGTCGCTGGCCTGTCTGAATACAGTGTGGGCCCAAGGCACTTTTGCCTCATTAACAAATATTTAAAATTATATTATGTTTTATAAATGCATTGGTATAAAGAAAAATATGAGCCAGGCTGGATTCCTTATTATATATATATATTCATCATTATTATATGCCTTTTTCTTATTATAAAAGAAGTGAAAATGAAAACAATCCAGAGGAGGCCCTGGAAGTCTTGTGGCTGCATGTGCTGTGCTGTGTGCCCTGAACTCAGGGCTGGGGGCTGGGGTCGGCGGGGTGGGGGTCGGGGACTTCCTTTTTCCTCTATGCCTGTTGTTTTATTTGAACTTTTAAAACCATGCACATTTATCCCTTTTTAAAAAGAAGGCAAAACCTACATGTGAATAAGGAAAAGATCATTAACCTGATGGAAGATTGAGGAAGGATAGAACGAGGCAATTCACAGCTGAGTCAATACAAATGGCCAGTAGCCCTGAGAAAGTGCTCAACTGCACATAAGCAAGAAAATGCAAATCAGACGATAAAGAGTTTTTAACTGACAACAATGAAAACTACCGATGCTATCAAGTGTTGGCGTGGGTGTGGGAATGGGCTCTCTCCCAGTACAATGGGAGTGGTGACCGGTTTAGTCTTTCAGGAAAGCAATTTATCATTGTTTATCTACACGTATAATGCAAATCCCCTTTGGTCAGGCGTGCTTTAGTCCCAAGACATCCAACATATGGAAATTTTCTCACGTACAGAAGAGATTCAGGCACAGATACACGCATTGCAGCATTGTTGGACTAAAAAAATTAGAGATAACCCAAACATCCATAAATAGATGCATAAAATGTTCAATAAACACAAACACAAAGTGTCCATAAACTTAGATATATACTATAATCACAAATTATGTAATATAGATATAGATGATATAAATATAGATATCTCCTGCAAAAATGTTAATTATTGTTAAAATAATGAGATAATGAACACACAGCGACACAGAAAGTCTACCATGTCATTACCCAAAAGAAGCAAGCTGCTGAACAGTAAGTGTGAGCCCAGCTGCCCCCTGCGATGCGCCCGCCATGCGCCGCGATGCGCCCGCGCCGCGAGCTGCAGGGTCCCAGCTCTGCTCTGGTCAGCGCTGATCTCTGGAAGTTGGGTGGGGAAGGAGGCTTTTACTCTTCATTTTGTATACTTTCATAGTGCTAATTTTTCTTATAAAGACAACATGTTTACATAATATCTATATAAAATTTTAAGCATTTAAAAAATTCAACAGGAAGCTGCTGGGCAAGGCTGGAAACAGTTCTTGCTTCACAGGCCAAGGGGAGTGAGGGGCTGGGAGAAGCTGGATCTATGGGGCCTGGGGCAGCTTCTGTTTGGAAACTTGAAGCTTCAGGGTTTCAAAGATGGAAAGGCCCGGGGTTCTTTGCCAGGGCAAAACTCATGTGGCCAGGGCTGGGCCAGGCAGCTTCACAGACTCCAGATGATGCAATTTTCAACCCTGCCAGGTCTGGTGAGGGAGATGTTGTCATTCCCACTTTCAAGATGAAGGTCCTGAGGCTCGGAGATCACCTGGTAGGAAGCGGCAGAGTCCCCTGGAGCTGAGCCTCAGGTAGGAGAGAGGGCTGCAAACCTCTCTAGGACAGTGGTGTTGCCAAGCTCTGGGGAGATGAGGCTGGAGCCCAGCGACACTAGCCCCAGCGGCATGGAAGTGAGGGCAGCAGAGTGTGGACCAGTGCCGATTTGGGGCACTCATGTCCTGTGTAGGGGGAGAGGTCTGGATATTCTGGGGTCACTTTTGTCCTCGGGGCCTGATGATGACTTGAGCAGTGTCAATGTTGGGGTGTGTCAGGGATGAAGGGGTGAGGGCAGAGCAGCCTCACCCCCCCTGCAAACCAGAGCAGACCAAAGGACAAAGAAAGAAAGGTCAAAGACAGTGCCAGGCTACTGGCCACAGTCCTGGGAAAGTGGCCAGGGCTGTTCAGATCCTCCAAGGGAACAGCTTGGTGTCTGGGGTCCCTCCCTCCCAGGATCCTGGCCCAAAGAGGCAACTGACACATCCCTAAACATCACTAGTACTGGTGAACCTCTAGCCAAACTAGAACCTGATTCTGGGGCTCCCCTTCCAACCCTGCTCCCACTGCAGCTCCCGCACCCCCGATTAGTCAGCCTCTGTAAATTCCCTGCAAGAGCTGGTGCCCTGGCTGGGGCCACTTGTCAGGAGCAGAGGCCATGGAACCAGGACACTCAGGCCTGAATCCTCTCTACTTACCAGCTCAGACTCAGTTTCCTCATCCATAACATGGAGTTAGCAGCAGCTACCTGGAAGGCTGGAGTGGGATTGAGCCAGTTTTTAGTTGCAGAAAGATAGAGTTTAGAGTGTACCTGCCATGCCTTTGTGCTTGATAAACATGTACCCATTGTCCCGACAGGATGGGTTTGGGCAGGGATGTCCAGCTGTGTGTTCAGATCCAGTTGTGCAACCTGGAGCCACAGCTCACTCTGTTTGTTTGTGAAATGAAGCCCATCCTCCTCCAGGTGGCTGGGGACGGGGAGGCAGAATCACAACTGCAGACTGAAGAGCAGGAAACATACCTCGCTCCTGGCACTGCTGCCACTGGGTCCTTAGCAGGCCGCCTTCCGGCAGTACCCACGTCCCTCAACCGGGTATCAGGCCCGCAGAAGGTGTGTCCTTCTCATTCATGCTTCTTATCCATGCAAGGACCTGTGCACCCCTCCTCTGAGGCTCCTAATTTTGCCGTGAGGAAACAGGTCTAAGGTCATCTGGCTCTGGGGGCTACTTGGTCCCACGGGCAGAACCTGAGAGGAAGGGGCCCAGCCACACAGAAAGGTGAAATTGCAAACCTGCACATCTCTCCTGACAGGGACACCCACTTCTGGCAGCAGAGCAGCCAGTTTTCTCTCCTCTGTTAAACTCCAACCTTGAGCCGCCTTAATGGTCAAATCAAGTCCCTAGGGTAGTGTAAGCTCGCTCGCTCTCTCTCTCTTCTCTCTCTCTTTCTCTCTCAGAAGAAGAAGCTGCTTAGAAAATGGATGCAAGTCTCAACACAAAGTGAAGACAGATACTTCTAACCACCTGGACAGATTCTGGCCATAGACTGATAGCCCCAAACTGGCAAACTGTGGGTGGTGTTCTGCATGTTTCCTTGTCTGGATACAACACAGGTGTCTTGCAAAACCTTTTTACAATGCTTTGGTGTTTATGGGTGAAACAACAGGATATCTGTGGTTGACTTGAAAATATTCCAGCCAAAAATGTTTCGAAGTTGATGACAAGAGGGACACGTGAAACGAGCAGACCGTTGGTTAATGCCAGTGCTGGCGGCAGGTACACCGCTTCTTTGTGCGGTTCTCTCCACCTGCGGCTGCGTTTGAACTTTTCCTTAATAAAATGTTGACATGATTTTGAGTCACCTTTCAATAATGTTTGTTGCTGGTTGATGGACTGTTTTTGTTTGTACTTTCCAAGATTTCTAAAATGAATGTGTATTACTTGTGTAATCAGAAAAATAATCCATATTAAGATGTTTAAAGCGTAATTTTGCTAAACTAACCAGTTGGGGCAGGAGATGCTGAGAGCATTGAGCGAGAAAGAGATAGTGAGGCTGGGGGTCTTGGCAGCCGCTTGGCTGATCCTAGACCAGGCAGGACGAGGATGGGAGAAAGATGGGTGCACCTGCTCCGTTGGAGGAGGAGGGAGCAGCCAGACAGGTACCACTGCGCCTCCAGGTGGGTGCCAGTCCCGGAAAGCCCAGCCCCTGTGAGCCCAGCCACCTGCAAGCAGCTTGGCCCAGCCCTGCCCAGCTGCTTTGGCCCTGCCTTAAGGGTGAGGTGCCAGGGGAGGTAAGCCAGGTGTCACAGAGCCACAGCCTGTGTCTGGAGGAGGGTGGCAGAGAGGCACATCATCCTGTTTCTTTTGGCTGCAATCTGGTCTCATCACCTGACCTACCATGGGGGGCTCCAGGGCAGGAGGCAGGGGCAGGCTGTGCCAGCCAGGCCCAGCCATGAGGCATCCTACCCCTGCCCTGGCTGCGAGGGCAGGCACACAGACGGCCCTGTTACTGAGGACTTACCATGCACTAGCTCCGTCCCACACCTGGAGAAGCAGCATTGCTATGCTCACTTTACTGCTGAGGGAGAGGAGGTTAAGAATTCTACCCAGTTGGTTTAAATGCACGAGTGCTTCTCCATTGCCCTCAGGGTGAGTCTCAGCACCTTGCCCTGGGTCTCCTCCTGTGTGTTTCTGTCACTCTGAAACATTCACAGTCACTCCACCCACTGTGCACCCACTTCGGGTTTCCCCTCACTGTCAGCCCTCCCTTCATTCTGCACCATCATGCCTCTGTGGCCATGCCACCTCCTCAGGAAGCCTTCCTTGATAGGCTCCAGCTACTTTAGAAACTTCTATAAAGTCAGTGACACAGTCCTGGTTGTGCTGTGCTGTAAACGTACTTTCATGGTACTGCCCTTTACTGCCCTTGACCATGGACTCCCTGAGGGCAGGGTAGGGGTCAGGGTTACCACACAGATCTTTTTCCCAGGGGGTCCGATGGAGGCATAAGTAGACACACTGTGCCTCCTAGCACAACCAAAAGAGGAAAAACAACAATTTAAAAAACAAAAACAGCCAGATCTGACAGAAAACTGAACTGAGTGGAAGTCCGACAACCAAGGAGTTAAAGAAGACACGTTCATCCAGACCGCTAAGCAGGGCGGAGCCCGGTGGAGAGCACGCAGCGAGAGGTGGTGTGTGGAGCGGTACCGGCAAGGCTCCATCTGCCTGGAGAGGCCCGTGGTGGGCGCACCTGGCCAAAACACAGCAGGCACACTCGGCAAACTGGGGCTGAGACTGGTGGACCTGGCGGTCCCTCATTCTCGCGCAGATAAACCTGGAGGAAAAGCTGGGGAGCGGAACAGACCTCGCGGCCCACCAATGCAGGGAAATAAAGCCTCAAACCACCAATTGAATACACCTGTGGGGGTTGAGATGGCAGTGGGAGGAACTCCTGGCCTCACAGGAGAGTTCGTTGGGGAGACCCACAGGGACTGGGAACTGTGCAGGCCCATCCACCTACCCCGGAGCCAGTGAAGAAGGGCCCACCCAACTTGCTTGTGGGTAGCTGAGGAAGTGCGGAGAACAGAGCAAGTGCCATCGTTCTCTTGGGCCCCGCCCCCACAGACAGCATCACAACACAAGGTGGGTTTCCCCGCCCTGGTGAACACCTAAGGCTCCGCCCCTTAAAGTAATAGGCACACCAAGAAAAAAAATGGCCCAAATGAAAGAACACATCAAAGCTCCAGATAAAATACAGCTAAGTGATGAAGAGATAGCCAACCTATCAGATGCTCAGTTCAAAACACTGGTAATCAGGATGCTCACAGGATTCGAAGAAAGATGGTCACAATTACTTGAACAAATGAAGGATAATATAAAGGAAATGAGGGGAAATCTGCAGGGAACCAATACGGATGAGAAGGAAACTGGGACTCAAATCAACGGAGTGGACCAGCAGAAAGAAAACAACATCCAACCAGAAAAGAATGAAGAAACAAGAATTCAAAAAATGGAGGAGAGGCTTAGGAACCTCCAGGACATCTTTAAATGTCCCAACATCCGAGTCATAGGGGTGTCAGAAGGAGTAGAGGAAGACCAAAGGATTGAAAACTTATTGGAACAAATCATGAAGGAGAACTTCCCCAAGCTGGCAAAGGAAATAGACTTTCAGGAAGTCCAGGAAGCTCAGAGAGTCCAAAAGAAGTTGGACCCAAAGAGGAACACACCAAGGCACATCATAATTACGTTGCCCAAGATTAAAAATAAGAAGAGAATCTTAGAAGCAGCAAGAGAAAAGGAGACAGTTACCTACAAAGAATTCCCATAAGACTGTCAGCTGATTTCTCAAAAGAGACCTTGCAGGCAAGAAGGGGCTGGAGAGAAGTATTCCAAGTCATGAAAGGCAAGGACCTACATCCAAGAATACCCTATCCAGCTAAACTCTCATTTAGAATGGAAGAACAGATAGTGCTTCTCAGATAAGGTCAAGTTCAAGGAGTTCATCATCACCCAGACTTTATTGTATGAAATGTTAAAGGGATTTAACATTTTAACATTGAAATGGAGGGATATCAACAGGGGAGTGGTGGGGGAGAGAAGGGGAGAAGGCACAGAGAATAAGTAGCATAAATGGTAGGTAGAAAACAGACAGGGGGAGGTTAAGAATAGTATGGGAAATGTAGAAGCCAAAGAACTTATGTGTATGACCTATGGACAAAAACTAAAGGGCGGGAAATGGGGGGGGGGGGGGAGGGGAAGAAAGGGGGGAAAATGAGACAAAATAATAGCATAATCAATAAAATATATTTTAAAAAATGAGAAGGTGGCACACTTTAAATGTCTTACAATTTTATTTGTCAGTTATGCCTCAATAAAGCAAAAAAAAAAAAAAAAAGCCAAGGTATTTCCTCTGACTTGACAAGAACGGGGCTCCAAGACTTATTGTTGGATAAAAAACAAGTCTGGAGTAGCACAGTGAGGGTGCGACACCCCTTTGTGAAAGCCTGCAGTTTCCCATGACGACAACGCAGCCTGCTTTCTCCGACACGTGTGCGTCAAAGCCCCCAGGTGGGAGAGCAGGTTCAGGGTTGGTGACCAGAGGACAGAAGAGGTGATTTTCTTGTTCCATTTCAATTTTTTTCAAGTAGAATGTATTCATGTACTATTTGTATAATTCAAAAGCATGAATTAGAAAAACAAATGAAAACCAGGAAAATAGAAATGTGAGTAGGAATCAGGGTTGTGGGGGAAAGAAAAGAAACAGTAACAAAAATCCAGGCTACGATGGGTGATCTGTACAATTGTCAGAGTTGAAACTCATATTTGGCTGTGAGCCTGTGGGCCTGGGAGAGAATGGACTATTCCTGATTGTCAGAAAGGAGAAAGCTGCCTGGCATGGTTACGAATTTTCTTATGTGATGGTAGGTTTTAGCTTTCTAACTAAACTTAGGCCCAGTACCACAAGTTCAGCCTCTTGGCACCTGCAGGGTCCTGCAGGGGGCTGAGCACCCATTGATGTACCATACATGCCCGTCAAGAATCACTGCAACCCTGGTGAGTGTGGGATACTTCCAGGTGGGGGTAGGGTGGGGGGCAAGCTACCACAGGCCCTGTGGGATGAAACAGGACTCCAAAGCGACTTGCTGTGGGTTAAGGTTAGGTTACACCACTCAGATCCTGACCCAGAGGTATAAACTTGGCCCCAAGATCCGATCCAAACCCCAAGGTCACAGGCTAGGTAAACCAGCCTGTTTTTCCTTCCAGCCCTTCCATACCATCAATGGTAATTTTTAAAAATCCCATGCAAGCTGTTTAAATAGGGTTTGGGATCAATGCTTGCATTCCCATGTCAGTGGTGCAAAGCTCAGAGGGGTGAAGCAATTTTCCCCATGTCACACAGCTGGCTGGCACCAGAGTGAAGGTGATCAACCCAGTGTCCTGACTTGTTCTACTGCCCAATCCAACCCTGTATACAAGATTCGACCATGAACTGAGCAAAGCCCTAAGAACTCTCGCACCCACTGTGTGTTTTCACGTGGCAGGCGCAGCACTCCCTCCAGGCTGAGGCTTTCGGATTGACAGTGGGACGGACTTTTGGAAATTACCCAAACAGCCAAGGCCTAGTCTGGTAAATGATACGGGCAATCAATCACAGCTTGCTCTTTATTTTTACCCTGTTCTTATTGCAAATGGATTTGAGGTGATTTTCAAAAGTAAATGGGGAGAGGGAGAAACGAAAGTTTAGGATGAAACAAGACGTTGTCAGTACATCGAAGTGCTGCACTGGGTGGCAGAAGCAGGCACGAATGTGATCCCAAGCTTCCTCGTGGCCAAAGCAAAGAGGAAACACGATCAGCCTCAAGGTGCCCAGCTTCCACAAGAAGCAACAAGCTGCCTGCCCAGCAGCACAGGCTTTCCTGAATTTGAAATCTGAAGGCAATTTCTCTTGTAGTTTCAAATAAAGTTGGTTTCACAGGATGAGGGGCAAAGTCCCGGCGGCATCCTCACAGCAGTGAGCTTCTGGGGCTCCTCTATGGATAGCACCCAGCTGGCGTCCCACCGAAGTGTAATTCAGTACACTCACCCATCCAGGGTGGGGTCAGTGTGGCCAACGCTGGTTTGCCACAGTCCAGGTGTGGTGGTGAACGAACAGCCCCAAGATGGATGTGGACACTTAGTCCCAAAGAAGGCCCAGGCAGGTGCTGACAGCAGAAGTGACAGGCGCTGTGAAGACGGTATTGTGCCACCCGCCCTGGAGGAGACACCTAGGAGGAAGGGCGGTGTGCGCTTGGATGAAAGGGTTCTATTGTGATTCTTTTTTAAAAAAAAAGTCTTAGATTATGATTCTGTGTTTTGTGTCTGGACAAGTGTCTGTCATGGCCACTGACACTAAGGAAATTCAGGCCGTGTTCATCAAGCAGCCTGAAGTGCTGAAAAGCTCAGGTCTGGGAGTCCAGCCGACCTGGGCATGAACCCTAGCACTGCGATTTTGTGGCTTGGGCAGATTACACTGCCACTTTGAACTTGATTCTCTTCCTCTGTAGCATGCAGACTGATAACAAAAAATTCTGGCTGTGCAGTTTGGCCAGGAGGCACAGAGACAGAGCAGGTGAAAGGCTGGGCCACGTGGGCACTGGAGAGATGCAGTTTCTCACACAAGGACAGGAGGTTGCAACGTGAGCCTGGCGGAAGAACTCTGGCTCGCGTCCCTGGCGTGGGCACAGCACTGTCTCTGAACCAGGATCCTGAACTTCGTCCCCAGGATTCCTCGGTCCTCCTGGGCCCTGCAGAAACCAACTCTTTCACACCTACAGGTTTTCCTGTGCAGGTCAGGGGCCTGCCCACCCAGAATGACAAACCTGGGAAGGAATTTTAACTGAAGTTCATTAACATTTTGCTTTCACTTCTTGAGGATTTGCTTTGAGAGTTGAGAGGAATGTTCTCTGATAAGATGAGAGTAGGGCCCCTGGGTGAGCCCACCCCTTGCTCTGAGGGAACCCCTCACAGGCTAGCTTGCACCACAGGCCTAGCCAGTCCCTGCCCTCCACTTCCAAGCCCAACACGTTGGAGCAACTAGCTCACGTCCCCAGAAGTTGTCCCCTTGGTGCCTCTGTGAGCTGGAGAGGTGGGTTTGTCTCGCAGGGCCTGTGGTTATGAAGCCAAGTATTTGTTCAACTTTGATAGACCTGCTCAGAGCTGACCTGCTGGCTCGTCCTCAGGGCACCGACAAGGGACCACTGCCCTATAAAGTCAGTGCTACACTCTCCCTGATTTTACAGAAGAGGAAATGAGGCATGCCCTCAGCCCAGGCAGGTGACTGAGGGTTTTTGCTCTGGATCTGTACCCCTATCGGTAGGTGCTGGCCCGGCATTCACACTAGCAGTGCTGGCTGCTGTGGAAGGTCCTGTGGCATGAGTGGGTCACAGCCACTGAGTGGGTGAGCTGGGACTCAAGCCCCACTCTGCCCAAAGTTCAGGCCCCCTGTCCCTCCCAGCCGCTATTGTCTGCTGCACTATCAAATTAGTAACCACTGCCTTCTATACCTACTTCCATTCCAATTAAATTACATCAAATTAGAAATTCAGTTCCTCAGTCACACCAGCTACATTTCCAGTGCTCTCTAGCTACATCTGGCTACCCTACTGGACAATGCAAGTGTAGACCATTCCCATCATTCTAGAAATTCTTTTGGATAACACTAGCTAGAATTTAGTCCTTGCCACTTGCTACAGGAAGTTGGAGGGACAGTGGGCTTGGTGGTTAAGGTACTGGGAATGGGGGAGGTGATATGTATGGCCAGATGTTGGGGCTGTTGAGTCTTGGGTGTACCTGGACCTGTCCAGGCTCTGCATCCCTGCCCTGACCCAGTCTCATTCTCTAAGCCCTGTGCTTGCCCTCCTGCCCTCAGGAGGCCAGAGTTGAGCAACTGGTTCCAACAATACAAGGTCAGCAGTTTCCAGAAAGTCTGGGCTGGGTCATTTGTTTGCAGAGCTCAGCGGCCCCTGAGGCCCCATGGCCAGCTGAGCCTCCACTCTGTACAGACAGCTGTATACCCCAGGTGCCTGACTCCATCTACCCATCTGGGACCCTCCTGCCCCCTCCCAGCCACTAACAGGCAGCTGACAACAAAAACGGCATCCCTCCCTGCCCTGCCCAGGTAGTATCAGCTTTTGCCTGTGTGAGAGCCTGGTGGGGCCCTCTGCTTCTGTGAAGGCCTTTACCTTCTGTGACCATGTGCGTGCATGTGTGTGTGTGTGCATGCATGCACGTGTGCATTTACATGGGTGTGGGCACACGTGCCTGTGTTATCCGGGGTTGAGGCTGTGGGGCCAAGGACATCCTCCCCTTCCTCCCCAGTGTGTACTGATGGTGGGCGAAGGGCATATGCAGCCCAGTCCTGCCCAGCAAGCAAGAGCTGCTCCTGGAATTTTAAAGACTCAAGCACGTGAAAGGTAATCCTCAGCTCAGGTCCAGCTGGGCCACTTACTAAGGCTTAATTTTCTCTTCTGTGGAATGGGAACAGTAAGACTCCTACCACGTAGTGCCACAGGGCCTGGCACATGGCACATGGCACGTGCTCAGTAACTCTTAGCTACTGTTACTCATAAATAAGATAATAAGTTACAGTGGAACACTTCCATTATTAAACTCCTGCTGGCAGCCGGGACTCTGCTGAGCACTTCATGCCTGTTATCTCCTTGAATGCTCCCTGTGCCATAAAAGGTGACACATCACTACTCCTACAAGGTTGGTGAGCAGTTGGAAGCTCAGAGAGGTTAGCTGTGTGATTTCCCACCCTCAGCACCGCCTCTCTGGCTTCCCAGAAAGCATCAGAGGCCACGTGGGAAGGAAGAGGCCTGAGAGTGAGGAATCCTAATTGGTGATTGCCACAGAACAGACAGGAGGAGGGAGTGCTTGTGTGTTCTTTCTCAGTTCTGTGAGCACCAAAGAGCACCTACTGGGTCCCAGGCTCCTGGGCTGCTCTCAGGGGTGGTGGGAAGAGAAAGATTGCTAGCAACTGCCCAGGATGCTACTGCTGAGTAGAGAAGGCAGTGGGAGATGGCCAAAAGGGTCCTATGCACGAGGGGCTTCCAAGCAAAGATCAAGGACACCTGCCTCACCAGCGACGGAAGCGGGGGGGGGGGAGCAGTAGGAAGGCCAGGGCCAGGCAGAGGAGTTCACCTGTATGACTCCAGGACTCCAGATGCTTTTCCTCTATAGAAAATCCTCTCCCACCTGCTACCCAGGACCCGAATCCCATGGCTTGAGATGCACATATGCCTTAAGGTTGGGGAATTCCATCCCCCATGCCGCCTATCTCTCTAAAAGGAGCTATCTCACAGGGTTGGAGCCACCAACAACGGGCAATGCCTTGAGGACAGTTGGCTCATTCTGTTAGCAGAGAAATGGACCCTGAGAAAATGAAAGACTAGGTGGACGAGATCCTGGAGGAAATGATGGGTAACACCGAAGTTGGGGGCTGAGCCGGGACTGGAACCCCAGGGAGTGGAGCCCCAAAACCCACAAGACAGCTGCCACCTGCAGACACACACTCGGTGCCCCAGCAGGCACTGCAGGCAGGCCTACAGTGAGCACAATGACTTCACTTTCGGATTATTATTATTTAAACACGGAAAAATGAAGAAAGACAAAAGAAGTTTGTTTTGGCAACTTGACTTTCAGCTTCAGGAAAGTCATGGCCTTGGGTTTCCCCCCAGTATGTTGTTCCCCCGGGTCCTGGATGTGGCAGGCTGCACGGGTGGGGGCAGCGGAGCGGGGAGAAGCAGGGAGGGAGACAGGGTCAGTGGGATTGGTTGGGTGCATAGGGAAGGGTGAAGTCACAGGGCCACTTGTTTTGCCTACAAGACACCACATGACTGGGTGGATGATTTTTATGTTTCAACTGCACTACCTGGTGGACTGAAGTTTTGCTTTGGGCTTTTCCTTTGTTTCAGTTTGGTTTGGTTTGCTGTGGTTCTGTGTGTAAGAACACTAGTTCTGGCCCTGGCTCTGCCATCGCTGTGCAGCGTGACCTTAAGCAATGCACTACCCTCTCTGTGCCTCATCTCACAGCTCACGCACAGTGAGGGCCAGATCAGGCAGCCTCAGTCAGTCGCTGCAGCATCCTGAGGTGGCCGTCCGGCACCTGCCCCGCACGGTGGAGCAGGTGGTGCTCTCACCTAAAACACCCTCTCTCCCACCTCCCTGCCTTCAGTTCAAATGAACACATTTCCCCAAGCTCACCCCTGCCATCCCTTCCTCAGAGAGCTGGCCTGGCTCCCCTGGCCATTCTCCATCCCTGTAACTCTACTGCCTGGCTTCACATTCTACAAACAGCAGAGGAGAGGGTTCAAATCCTGGCCCTTACCTGCTATAGGATCTCTCTTAGCATTAGTCCCTTCATCTGCAGACGGGGGGGGAATTGTCATCACTGCGAAACAGTGTGAGGAACCCACAGGTAGTCTAGGACAGCCCTAGCACAGCACCAACATATAGATGTCAGCTCCTGGAGCATCCCCCTCCTGTCACCGCCCTGAGGAGCCTGCTTTATCCCACATGCAGGCAGGAGCTCCCAGGCAGCTCCTGCACCTCTTCATGGTCCCGGGTCAGTGAGAATCCTTGATGAGGCCCAGTGCCGTCTCCAGAGGCTGCAGGAGCCAGGGCCCTGAACGTAACAGTTAGGGAGGACCCACTCCCAGGTCCATGTAAAGACAGGGTTGGCTTCGCTTGTCTCCTCCCAGTCCCTACCCTGCATCTGGGACCAGAACAAGGAGATGCGGCCATCTGCCATGGTTGTTCACTCTGGCTCTGTCCCTGGAAGAGTAGAGCTTTGTATAGGGAAATGGAGGTAGGGTGCCAGAGCCCCCTTCCTCCCCTGCTTGTTTATCCATCAGCTGGACTGGTGGACCTTTGAGAGCAGGTGTGATATAGTCTTGCTCTCCACTTCCCTGGTGGAGCCTGGAGTAGAGCCTGCATGCAGTAGGTGCTCAATAAACACAGGCTCAGTAATGCATGAATGAATATACACTCAGCTGTCTTGCATCCATTTGTCCATCCATCCATCTGCTCACCCAGAGCACATGCATAAACACCCTACTATGTGCCAAGCATTATGGTCGGTTCTGGGAACACACAGACAGAGAAGGCAGGGTCCCTGAGTCCCTCACAGTGAACGCGCGTGTGTGTATGTGTGCGTATTTGTGTGTCTTGGCCTACCTCCCACCCCATCCCAAAGAAAGGCCCTGCCATCGATCGGTCGGTCCAGCAGACACCAGCAGGAAATGGCACAAGGACACCCCCCGACAAGGTGAAATTCCCCCATAAAGCAGGAGTGCCCCTAGCAGTGGGGACCACACAGCACAGGCTCTTTATCTGTCCTGAGCATGTGTGAGTAAAGCCTCCATGTGAGCGCATAGCTTTCAGCCTCCGAAACGTGCTGGCCGTGGTGGGAACCACGGTCCCACCCCGTGGGTGTGGGAGAGCTTCGATCTTGGCCTGTCCCTGGCCAGCCTTCAACACTGTGAACTCGGTCTCAGCAAGGCCACGCAAAAGCCGACCAAGGGCCAAGGGCTGCCTTAGCCTATCATCGGGCTGCATTTTTACACTCAAAATTCCCTGAGGTGACGAAGCAGATATCTGACATGGCCAGCCCAAAGCTTTATAACAATAACAAATTATAGCACCGCCTCTATGGATTGTGTGCTTACTATGTGCTCGGGATTGGGCTCAATTTTGCCGGTAGGTTATCTCATTTAAACCAATAACAGTTGTATGAAGCAGGTACTAGTCTCATTTCCATTTTACAGAAAAAGAGACTGAGGGTCACAGCCTCAGTTTTTTCATCTGGAAAGAAAGGATGTGGTACCGCCTTAGAGGAGCTAATGGGAGACTCAGGGAGGATTGTGGCACTTTCAAAGCCCTTAGCCCAGCAGCAACTGCCACACAGCCAGAGTAAGTCACAGGGCGACCATATACCGAACGCCTGCTCTGGGCCTGGCAGCCAGCAGCCCTCACGACCGCCACATGGAGTAGGTGTCTGTGATCGCCAGCTCCAGAGGTGGGAACAGAAGCTCAGAGGCGCTGAATAACTTCCCCAGGTCACATAGCCAGCAAGTGGCTGGCCTGGATTTAGAGCCATAGTGCGTTCTGCGGCCATGGTCACTGCCAGCTGTTAGAGAAGCAATGTGGGGTGGCTGTACAGAACTTGGAATCAGGCAGCGCTTGTTCACATCCCAGCTCTAGCACTTATGACCTAATGAATTGCAGGGGGCCTCTCTGAGCCTCAGTTTCCTCTTCTGTCAAGGGGAGCTAGCATGTGACCCTCACAGGAAGGCTGTGAGGGCTGAGCCGAACAGTGGGTCTGGGGGCCCAGCTCAGGGTTCCAAACACGGCACACAATACGTGAGCATTGAGCTTAACCCAGTGGGATTGACTTTTTCTCACAGAGCAGGCAGCCCAGAGGCGGGCGATCGGGGACAGCCCTGGGACCCCGCACCAGTGGGACCCAGATGGCGGCACTCCTCCCCTCCACCCTCCTTAGCATGGAGCTTCCTCCTTCCTGCTGTGAGACGGCTGCTCCACCTCCAGGCCTGGCGCCCAGCTCCACACAGGGCAGGGGGGACGGGATTAGGAATTCAAGCGGGTGTACCAGCCAGCACTGTCCTCTGGGTCAAGACTTTACCCAGATGCCCCTTGCCTCCCAACAGACCTTCACTTATCAGTGGCCA
Organism: Micronycteris hirsuta; assembly: GCA_004026765.1. Lineage (NCBI taxonomy): Eukaryota > Metazoa > Chordata > Mammalia > Chiroptera > Phyllostomidae > Micronycteris > Micronycteris hirsuta. The sequence continues at coordinate 35,388 of PVJI01017366.1, forward strand.
GACCTAGGTCACCTGGTCACTCGTAGGGGCAGGGGTGTCTGGGAAATGGAGAATGTCCCAAATGAAATCCAGGTTCTGATGGTGAGCAAGAGGGAGAATCCTGACCACCCAGGCACTCGTCAGGGTAGCACCTTCCCTTCCCGTTCCCAGGGGCTCCTCTCTCTGCTGCTCTGACCTTCTCCCTCACACCTCTGACCTATTTCTCCTCTGGCAGGAACCTGGTTATTATGAGCACCCAGACGGGCCCATCTCAGTTGGTCTTGATTTTCATTCAGAAAATTCCTGCTTTCCCAGAACCCACATATGTGGGAAACATTTCCTTTTTTCAGGATATTCCAGTTATCACATAATTGTGTTTGAATTTTCAGAAATGTTGTAAACAGGCCCCCAGGTGCTGGAATCCTAGGTATGTCTTGATCTCCTGATACTTAGGTCCACAGGTAAAGTC
>PVJI01017367.1:0-35843 GCA_004026765.1 Micronycteris hirsuta
ATGGCTTATTCAAACTCATGGAAAAATACAAACTGTTTGATAATTTGCTGTAGTATGGTTGTATGTCACATAATAATTACCTTTCAAAAGATCCATGTTTTCAAAATGTCCCTGGAGGTCCTCCTGGAGTATGAATCACTGACGAAGTATTGTAAGCCTGAAGGTATAAACTGCAGTTTGATAGTAAGATGCAGCAGCACTGGGCAGCGTAAAAGAGAATAATTGGTATAGTTTCAGCTGAGTACATACCCATGAGTGCTATTATTGATTTTACGATATGAAGTTTATAACTAAGATACAAGCAATGGTAAAGCCATTGGGTTTCTTTCTCATGTTTTACCTTATTACATAATACAAGGAAGAAAGCAATTAAAATCTATAAATATTTTTAAAATAATGTTAATGGAAAAATGAGTAATGGTTTTATAACTGTCTTTCAATAAATATACAAAGAGAAGGACTCAGATTGTCACTTTTCAGAAAGTCAGGACAGAATACATTCTAAAATGGCATACTTAATAACACTTAATAAAAGACAGATTTTATACATCTAGAGTAGCTATATGATCATGTGTTATGCTTTTGAGTTTGTTTAAAGTTTTATAAATCTTTTGTTCACAATATAAGAAAATGTTAAATTCTAATTATTATGATGAAATAATTAAGTAAAATGTGTTAACTGAAAGTGATAAGCTGGTGTAAAATTGAAACTGCACTGTATATCCAATTTTCTGAAACTGAATTCTAAAATACTCTGTAAAAACTAATTTAAAACCCAATTTAAAAACTTGAAAACAAGCCACCTTGATTGGACGATTCAAAAACAAAAAAAGAGTGAAGTACAGCCCCACACACTGAGGAGTGCAAGAACTGATATGCACAATATAATGAGTAGCTTACAACAACAGAGAGACATTTGGGGAATTTGCAAAAAAAAAAATTATTTGATATAACTATATATTTATATTATAAACTATATAATTATATTTACTAACTATATAATTATATTAATGAAACCTTGATTTAAAACTGGAATTCATGATCTGATCTTTATTTTTAAAAACTATTTCAACTTTTCTTGTGTTATTTGACACTGCTGTTTCTCATTTGTCTCTTACATTTCCAACTATTTCTTGTGGGCTTTTTAATTTACTTTGCCACTTTCTGATCTCTGTCTCTGAGAGTATATAAATCCCTGTCTTTTGCCCTATTTCTCTCCCTGACCTACTCTTTTTCCCAAAGTCTGCTTGGTGACTTTAACTGTAGCCGGGACACAGGGAACTCTCACACTTTCTTGCCTTCTACTACTCAGTGGCTCTCCACGGGCACTTGGCATAACACCCCAAGGTTAATTAAAGTCCTGCAAAATCTAGCCTACCTTCAACACACCACTTAAGCACTGGGCAGATACTGCTCCCTTTGCTGAGAAAAATCTTCTTCTATTCTTTTGTTCAAGCTAAATCCTATTCATATTTCAGGTTGAAACAAAAATGGCACGGCCCTGAGAGGCTGTCTCGGACATCAACAGTATAAAGTCCCCTACTCTTTACTTCATGCTATGGTGTTCTTGGTCCTAAGTCAGGGACTATATCTGAGTTTGCAGTCATATATTTATTTATGTACTTATGTGTATAATATCTACCACGGACCCTATGCTGCAGGCACTGTGAGTACAGGGCCATGCCAAATGTACCCATCACTCTATATTAAGAATCAGATTCAGAGAGGCTAAACAAACGTGTTAAGTGGTTGAAACAACCAACTGCTTCCAATTTATAAGCTATAGTTACATCACCACTTAACTACCCTAAAAGAGAGAAAACTTGTTTCACTTTAAAATACCTCTCTCTTGCCCTGGCTGGTGTAGCTCAGTGGATTGAGTGCGGGCTGGGAACCAGAGGGTCCTGGTTCGATTCCCTGTCAGGGCACATGCCTGGGTTGCAGGCCAGGTCCCCAGTGAGGGCCGTGTGGGAGGCAACCATACATTGCTGTTTCTCTCCCTCTCTGTCTCCCTCCCTTCCCCTCTTTCTAAAAATAAATAAATCAAATCTTAAAAAGAAAAAAAGAAAATACCTCTCTCAAAGTAAATTTTACTGTATTTTCAGGGATATTTTCTCAGTACTAATAACTTTAACCCAATTGGAATTCTGAGCATTAAATTCTGGAATTTAAGGCAGAGCTTTATAGCTGGGGTTAATTTTAATATGAAGACTGACTAAGTGACTTATTTAATCTGAAATGAGGATATAGACAAATTGATAATCATCTTTTAAATATAGCGATTAAACATATCTTTGTCTTCTTCTTTCTAAGTGAAAAGCTTCAAGTTGCTTTTTTAAGAACAAAAAATTCCTGACCTGAGTACTCTTCTAGTTCAAATTATAAGCCCTTCTCCATTTCAGAAATCCGGAGGGAGAGGATGCAAATAACTGTAATTGAACAACAATAAAGTAAAAAAAAAAAGAAATCCATGTACCTTAAAAAAATGTTTTAAAAACTACCCAGAATTATAACATTTAATAAACAAGATATACTTATTCATTTGCATTTCTTTCTATTAATATTGACTTTTTAAACAGATGCAGCTTTCTCGTTTATCGCAAACAAATAGTATAATCTCTAAATGTACAAATTAAGAAATCGTGGCCAAAATTTACAAAAATATGCCAAGGAAACTGGATCTTTCCCCAAAACTACCTTATCTTTTAAATGTAAGTTCAGGCAAAGCCTTTGTCTTATTTCAGAAAAAGTCTATGTTCTAATTTTTCAATGAAGTGCCCTTTCTGTGTAATTGAGAGGACTACAACCTCTTACGACGGACGCTGTAAAATGACGCTTTAGCTAATTTTATGTTCTGTTGTCATTGATTAAGTAGCTCCTCTTACTAATTACCCTCAAAATATCCCTTCTCAGAAACTGGCATTTCTTACAGAAAACTGATAATATCAAATTTTGCATTAGCATTCTCATTGATACAACAATGATTTCCCAAAGTTTTTAGTCCTGGAACTTCAGGTTTTTTAAGTAATTGTAATAGGGTAAAGATATTGCACATTTTTCAGCCATCCTTAAACCTTAGAAGGCATATATCATTTTGTCAATTTTAAAGCCATGCATTTTATGTACACCATACAAAGAATAAAGCAAATTACAGCTGAATGAGGTGTTTAACACGGCTGTTTCTGTTTACTGCTCTATTTTTATTATCAGTCTCCAATAAAATATTAGTAAAACAATGGAAATGGAGCCTCTACTCAATGACATTTTAAAAATCCAAGACAAAGAAAATAATAATAATAGTATGCACTTAACTAAAATGATGAATTAATTCCTCAATTTAATAAATATATCAGGGGGGAAAGCTTGAAGCTAACCAAAGTACACACACACACACAAAAGCTAGGAAACATAAATTCTTTATCCATGTACCTTGATCTTAGAACAGTTACTGGGAAAGTGTAGATATCTAATATATTCAAGAAATATTATTTAAATGAATTGTTTAAACGAATGTTTGAGCAATATTTCAGTTTAAAACATGGCATACTATCTATGCATTACATTAACAAACAATATCTCTTTTGATTCATAAGTACTTTTTTACATTAACCTATGTCATCTACTTCACTTGATACACTTGAAAGTTAAAAAAGCAAATATGCACATGCACACTTACTCATAAACCCACAAAACAAAGGGCTTTATATCAGACAATGCATGACTATGTAAACAATACAGTACAACAAGAAAAGTAGATGCCAAAGGGACAATTGCTTTGCACCACACTATGAGCAGTATCAAACATGGCCTTTGTCATGTGGCAGAACTCCAGAATTAGCTGATAGCAAGGAGTTTAATGTTTGCTGGGCAGATTAAATGTTGATATTTTTGACATAGTGTGCATGTCTGTTTCTTAAAAAAACATTTATTTTATTGATGCACTTTTTTGACCTATTTTATTGATTTATTGCAAAACCAAATACTGTCATATATAAGCCAGAAAGAGAATAGAGTTCTTTTTAAATTAAATAAAATAGCTTTTTAGGGAAAATGTGTGGAAACTGCTGAAACATACTTTCTATGAGTCCTTTGGTAGAATCACTAACACTTGTCTTCTTTATAGTTCTTCCTAGGTACCCTTCAATGGGTTAGAAATAGTGTTCGGGCATTATTCAAGGCTGTGAACACCCTCTTTCATCTGAAGTGTGGTTCTGCAGTTACAACCAAATGTGTCATTTTTTCCTGCCACCCCACCCTCCATCTACTGAGTCCGTTCTTTCTCCTGCTGTCGTGTGGACAGCATCACCTGCCTTGTCTTTGGAATGGATGAGGGCTACCTTTTTTTCTACGATGCTATGTTTTGTGAAGTTCTGAACGTGTTGCTTTTTAATATGATTACAACATGAACATGAAATAGTTGATTTTCTTTTAAATAATTAGCAGTGAACAACCAGAGCACATGTTCCAAGTTACCAATATACTTTTATCTATGTATTATTTTCATATATTTATAAAGTAAAATTGTGAATTACAGAACAATGGTTTTAGGTGATAGCTATTTTTAATTTCACCAAAACTGTCCTTTATCAGGATGTTTTTTTTCATCCCCATACATGTTAAGTGTTTTTTCAGGTTATTTTCTGAATATGATTATTTAATGAATATTTGCACACTAATTTTTGTTATAAATTATTGTAATTTCTTTTAAAAAATTAAATATATTGGATCAATCTCTATTTCTCTTGTTTTCAATCTTTTCTTCTTATCAATGAATATGAAGTAATTTGAAATTTAATATTACTGGCACTTTCCCTTTAACTGCCAAAAATAATTAATATAATCCATAGTTCACTACCCCAGAAGAATCCCACAGTTTATTCTTATTAACTATGCATGTTGAGGTCTAGGAAATTAAGTATTTTAGTGATTGTTATGTGGATAGCACTGTGTGTTAGGCAGAAAGTAAGATGGAAATACATATAGTTTATAATCCCCAAATAATTCTTAAAACTTTATCTTTCCTTCAAAATATTTTTTCTGAAGTGTTTTATTCACCAGTAAAACCAAAAACTTGTAGTCACGCTGGATTCCATCCACACCATCAGTTTAGGAGGTCACCTGGCAATGTTTTGCTTTAGCGTTAATGTGGGCAATATCACTATGCAGCATAGACACCTTGGGTAGTACAGCAATTGAGTGCTACATGACTTTTGTGTCATACATAAAATTATTTCTCTCTGAAAAGCCTTTATCAGGGGCAGTTTGGAATTTAACAAAATTGTGCAACTAATATAATGTAATTTGTTTTTAGGAAAAGAAACGAAAACCCTTTAGATGAGATGCAAGATTATTTCTCTACTTGAATAAGAAAGGTAGTCACCCACGTATGTTTATTTAAGATGAAAATTTGAAATGCTATAATGCTCCTAAAGAATTAAATGATTCAGTTATGAATCACTGAGAGTATAAATTGTAAAAAGTGTTTGTGTAATTGTAATGTACAATTGTCCCTCACATTACATTAGTGTCAGCTTCTAAAGAAGTTCTATAGAAGAGTTCCACTATTAAACTGTAGCATATATGCTCCGTACACGGCTATATTTTAACTACCAAGATTTGACACTTAGTACGAGCTTTTACTCATTTGAACACACATCAGGACTGTATTCCCACTGCTACGTCTGCTCTGTGCATTTCTGGAGTAAGAGATAAAACCCACAAAGAACCCAACAACAAAAATTCATTTAGCAAATATTTATTGAGCCTATATCATCTGCAAATCTACCAGCTACTCTGTTGGGAATACAGAAATTAGTAAGACTTATAAAATACCTGACAGCAAAGAGCTTACATTCTATTGAACTGCAATACCAAACTAAGCAGATAATAGAATAAAAATGTATGATTGATGGTGATACATGTTACAGAGAGCAATAAAACAGGATAAAAGTCAATCGGATACTTCAGGGTCAAGGTTAATTTTATACAATACTGGGGGGTATGTCTCATTTATGAAATGCTATCTGAGCAGAAAACCACAGGAAGTGAAGGAGGATGTCATGCAAATATACATAAAAGGATGTTTCATGCAGAGGGAATAAGTACAGAACACAGGCCAGAGTGAGAGTGTCTCTGTTGCATCTGAGGAACAGTAAAGAAGCTAACAAGGTCACCAAGAGCCAGAGGAGGAAAGCAGTGATGTATGAACTTCTAGTACATTGAAATGCTTTGGATTTTTATTTAGTCTGAAAGGGGAAAATACTGAGAATTTTTTTAGCAGAAGAATGCAAATATTTGACTTTATTTAAGTAAGTTTCTATGCCAAAAAATAAACTGCGGAGGAGTATGGGACTGAGCAAGTATGGAAGTAGGAAAACCAATCAGGTCACTAATCCAGGAACATATATATGCTGATGTTGTTACCAACTGGTGGTAATGGAAGAGGTGAGACACAGCTAGCTCTGAATATGTTTTGGTTCTTGATGAATATATTTTTCTAATGGTTGGGATGAGGTGTATGTGAGCCAAAATGCGTCGAAATTTGTTTTAGCTGCACAAACATAGGAGTAGAATCTTCATTTCCTGGTACAAAAAGAACTTGGGGGAGAGATGACCTGTCTAATTAAAAGGCTCATGGAATATTATAATTTAGTCAGACAGTGAATGCAACAGTAAGTGCAAAGCTTAAGGTCTAAGAATTCATAATGCATTTAGAATTCTTGCATCATAAACGGTTGTGCTGGATGTTCTGTTTGCGTGAATAAACAAATGAATGACTCCACCTGGGGTTCTAGTACGTGTGGTGAAGAAGACCACAACTTCCAGTGAAGGAGAGTGTAGTCAGACATGTTATTAAAACAACCAAGAGCAGTGAAGGTATAAAATGCAAATAACAGGCAACATACATAAGCAAAAGATTTAAAAAGAAGTGCAGGGGATATGGAGAGATCTCATCAGATCACTGGGGAAAAGGGAGGGGCCGAAGGAGAAGGTCCTCCATCCCAGAGGAAGGTAAACACCCCAGGATGGGAGTGGCGGAGAAGCTGAATGCCTCTGGAGCACGTGGAATTACGGGCCAGGAGATTTAATACACAAGGAGGGCAGAGACAGGCTCTCTGGCTCGCTTCCTGGAGGATGCCTGGAGGAAGATGCCTGGAGGCAGATGCCTGGATGGTTGTGCCGCCGCTGCCACTGTTTCCCAAAAGACAGTATTTTGGAGGGAGAAGAAATTCCAGGTGCAGCCTAGGATCGGGCTGGCCTGGCAGAGGGTGGCAGGGTGTTTCTTCTTTGAATGTTCTAGAAGGGACAGGTTCTTATGCAGAAGCTTGCCTTTCTTTCAAAAAGTGTGTGGCTTATGCTGTTTTAGTCTGTAAACTAATCTTATAGAAATAAGGTAATTAAAAACTATGATAGGGAAACTCAGGAGTTAAAGATTTCAGCCTTAATTGATAGCCTTAAGTAACTAAAGATGGAACTCAAGAGTTAAAGATATCAGCCTTAGTTGATAGGCTTAATTGATAAGTGACTAATGCATGAGGAAAGCTGTTATTCCCAAATTGTGTGGCTTTTGAATAAAGACTCCTTTCCTTTTTCAAAGAACCTCTGCCTCCAGAATTTTGCTAGAGGGTGACTGTGGGCAGCCGGACCCCACATGCTGTTTGGTGACAGTATTAAGTTTTTGTTCCTTGTTATAACACTATGCCATCAAGAATCAGCTTTTATTAAGGCAAAAAAAAATACAATAAGTTGTCCATAAATATTTTTCTGATTGCCAAGTTGTTTCCTCTGAAACAGGGCATACAGAAAACAGATGGAAGAAACTAGGAAATAAAATAGATTATACTGAATATTAGAATTAAGAAATATAAATGATAAACAATAAAATTAAGAATATTACATCTTTAGAAGAGACCTAGTAGTTTCCACCTTGTGACCTGATGACTTTAGGGTACTCCAGAAAGAGGTTTTAAAACCAAAAAAAAAAAAAAAAAACTGTTTTCTAAAAAAAATTAAAAGTGTCTTAGAATTAAATATGGAGGTGACTTAAAAGTAAAATAAAGCACATATTAACACTGATTTTAAAAAGATTTGGTGGTTAATTTATATGATACAAAGTGAATTTTATAGTAAAAATAGACTACTAGCCATAAGAAAGTCATTTCAAAATTATAACAGACTAAAAGGGCCAGTTCGTCAGACGGATACAAGAATTCTTGACTTTATACACCAAATAATCAATTTTTGGAATATATGGAACTGTCAACATAGAAGTGTAGCTCAGTGGATTGAGCGTGGGCTGGGAACCAAAGGGTCATCAGTTCAATTCCCAGTCAAGGCACATGCCTGGGTTGCAGGCCAGGTCTCCAGTGGAGGCCATGTGAGAGACAACCACACATTGATGTTTCTCTCCCTCTCTTTCTCCCTCCCTTCCCCTCTCTCTAAAAATAAATAAAAATAAAACAAACAAACAAAAAGAAATGTCCAAACCTGTAGAGTCTGAGATTATTTGAGCCAAGCTGAAGATATATGCCAGAGAGCAAGCTCTAAAATGCTCTGGAGATGAACAGGTTTGTACATTTTCTATCCATTTGAAATTAAGGGGCAAACTGAAGGAAGATGACAGGAAGCTGAAAGAAACAAGGTGGCGATTGGATTAGAAGATGGTTAAGATTTTCGCTGCCTTCAGGATGGTTTTATCTGAGAAGGAAGAGTTTGAAAGAATGATCAGATATTAGATGGGGGAGTTTAGGGGGGACATTTCAAAGGTGCGTTAACCTAGATTCACAGAAACAATAACCAGAGCTTCTTTTAAGGCAAATAAAAGCCTTTTACTAAAAATGTTATATGCGTGGGGCATAAATATGCACCGTGACCTACCCAGTTAAAACTTTATGATCAGATCACCCTGTGAGTCACATTCTATAGGACTCTCTGTTTTCACTTACAGGGCAGAATCTTATAACTTAGAGGAGAAATTTAGAATTGGAAAATATGGTATGAAATTTCAACAATCCTCTTTTCATATTTTATACAAGTAGTCAGCAAATCAGTAGACATAGAAAACTTGAAATAATTTTCAACTAACCAAAAATCATTGGTGTTGCTCCAACAACAGCAGGATACATGTACATTAATCAATGACTTTCTACGCATTGGTAAAAGATTGTTAATGTTTTACTTAGTGTTGTCAGTATCAGGAATGAGAGAAGTAGCATATTCCTTGAAAGATACAAGCTACTGACTAAAGCTCACTCATGAAGAAAAAAATTCTGAATAGACCTACAAGAAAGTGTATTTCATATTAAAATCCTGCCCACAAATAAAATTGAAGGCTGAGAGTTAGTGCTGTGAAAGCCTGCCAGATATTTCAGGAAGAAGCAGTGCCAATTCCTTACAAACTCTTCAGAAGTTGGGGAGAGAATACTTCCTAACTCTTCTTCAAGGCTGGCATTAGTCTGACACCAAAACAAAACAAAAGTACATGAAAACTACATAATATTATTCATGAACATATATTTAAAAGTCTGTACACATTTTTTATTCTCAACCGAGGATATATTATTACTGATTTTTAGAAATAGAAAGAAACATTGATGTGAGAGAGAAACATCAATCAGTTGCTTCCCATATCTGCCCCAACCAGGGATCGAACCTGCAACCTAGGTATGTTTCCTGACCAAGGATCAAATCCACAACCTTTTGGTGTATGGGACGACACTCCCACCAACTAAGCCACTGGCCAGGGCAGCCACAGAGACATTTTTGAATACATTAATGTTGAAAGAATGCATACTTTTATAAAACATTTTGGAAAAAAACTCTAAACAATTAATTATGTAAAATATAGCATAAATTCACTTTCAAAATATTCTATAACACAGAATAGACAATATACACGAGCCTTAAAGAACCGATCATATAAATTATCAATTTGTAACCATTTTAAACCACATATTCCCTCACTTCTAGATCCTCTCTGAAGACCCTGAAATAACTCCTCAAATAGAAGTAATAAAAATATTAAAAGTCGATGAGTAATTTAATAAAAGTTTTGTTCAGCTGTATAGATTACTTCAGTAATCAAAATACATGATTTTAATAAGTGTGAAATTACTACTCTGGAGTGTACTAAAATTAAACCATCTGCTCAGGATGAGAGGTTGAGTATAATCATAATTTTTCCAAATAAGCAGAATTTATTACCTGTTTGAATCAAACCATATGAATTTTATCATAGTGGCAATAAATAATATATATACACAAACCATAGCAAATCATATTTTAGATTTCTAAACAATTTTAAAATGAAGGATGTATATCTCTTAAATGCTGAATAATGCTATGTAGTAACAGATGACAGATTGTGACAAATAGCATTTTAAAAACTCTGTCCCTAATGAAACTGTAGGTATCATTTCCCTATAATTTTATATGTAATTAATTTACTTTATCTTGGTACAACATATCACTAGATGTTCATCAAAGATGGAATAATTTTTAATAGAACATAATAATTTGAACCTATATTTATTACTCAGTTTTCAATCTAACATTCATAATCTAGTTAAACATTTTATCAATTCTCAATAAAACTTTTAAGGAAAGGAAAAAAGTAGTATTTTGAGAAATATACTTCTTTCAAAATTACATTTAAAGAAAATATTTGCCTATATTTAATTAAATGCAATTTTGTAAACTGATATCAGAAAAATATATACAACACAAAATTTGTAGAAAAATGGGGGAAATTGTGACATATATATTTGATCTTTCTTGAAATTTGATAAGGAACAATTGTTTGCATTATTTGTATAAGATATGTCAAATGTAATAGAAATTAAGTAGAGATATAACTATATATATATGATTACAGTTGTTGGCAAAATACTGAAACTAACTTACTAACGAGTTTCTGAGTGCCTCCTCTAAAGTCTATTTTGGAGAAACTTTGTGAGAAAGAAAAATGTGTTTCAAATATGAACAAAAATAAAAAAGGAGGAAGCAATGACAAGCCCCTGAGAAAACTCAAAGCTGTCTTCAACTGATTTAAGTTCTGTTTTTGCCTTAGGGACAGTTTTTAACTAACCCCTCTCTACAGAAGACATCTCAAATGATAAGAGAACTTCAGGACTGTGCAAAAGTCTAGAAGAGGTAGAGACTTGAAATTCTTTGGAGAGACTAATTCCCTAAGGTATTATTCCTTCATATTTTTCCCTCCAAACCCCTAGGGCTTATAAATGATAAATTATTAAAATTACTTTTTCTTAACAGTGCTTCTTTATAAGCATATATAAAGTTGGCAAATGGTCTTTGTTTATTTATTTTTTAAATTTAAGCTCTTTTTAAAAATTTTATTGCGTTTTTTCCATTACCATTTACTCCCCTTAAACCCCCTCCCACCCAGCAATCACCACACTTGTCCATGTCCATGAGTCCTTTTTCCTTTTTGCTGGATCCTTCCACCCACTAACTGCCTTTGTTTAATTTAGGTATAACTTGCACAGTGTGTCATCATACCGTATTATTTTGATGTGAGCTCCGTTAGCTCAAGACCATGCAGCCACTTAGCAAAAACAAAGGTCCAGGCACGCTCACGGACCAAACTCTTATACAGAAACACCAGGCACATTATCACCCATTCCAGCAAAGGGTAGATTATGATGCAGCGGGGACTTTATAAATCACTTGACACACTGATGTAGGAGGAACTGGGACAGGCTTTTTTTAGTAACCATATACAACACCATTCTAATTTTCAGTTTAATTTTCCAAGGTGTACACATAATTTATACTTAAGGTAGATTGTGAACATTTTAATGCCTCAATAGAAATATATGTTTGTAACTACGGAAATCAATCTTAAATGTGTAACAGTGAAAATTATCATGAGAGTTAATATAAAATTAGCCAGCGTACTGTGGATGAGGGAAAAAAGTGGCTCTCTGAAAAGGAACCTCACTCGTGGTCTGACCATAAAATCCTAATTGGGCAGGTCACGGTGGTCATGCCCCAGGCCCATAATGTTTTTAGTAAAAGGTTTACCTTTGCCTTAAGCAAGCTGGGTTCATTCTTTCTGTGCATCTAGGTTAACACACCTTTGAAATAAAACATAATCACTCAGAAGAGAGCACATAATCTCATTAACTCTTCTGTAACTCATCTTGCTTTCTCCTACCTCCCTGTAATCTTCCTTCCCTCCCCTCATTATTTTAAACACATAAAAGAAGTCGCAAACCTGTTTTTCTCTGGAGTGTTTGAGACCTTGTTCGGCAGCTTATGTCATCAGTTTGGCTCAAACTAATTTTATAAATATTCTCTACAGGTACACATAGGATGTTTCTTGCATTAATGGTTCTCTGCATTGGCAGAATAACCAGGTACTGCTTAAAAAAAAAAAAAATAGCCTGGGTGCATTACATCAATTTGTCCACGTAAGATGTGGTCAGTCACTGATCAAGATCTATAATTTGGACTGAATACACATGCAATTCTTAAAAATTGGAACATATTCAAAATGATGTTTTTTTTTCCTATTGTACCTTAGTAAATTGCATATCCATCCTAAGTGGAAATAATTTAAAATGTATGGTATCTCAACCATAGCACCTTTAGAGACTTAACTGCCAGTCTCTCAGTGCAGTGTGACAAAAATAAGAAAGATCAATAATGGTTCAAGAAACTTTTTGTGATTCCCATGGATTTAGGAGCTTGTACAAAAATATAAATCACTGTGTCTCTAAACACACTTGATTTTAGCTGACTTTTTTTATATACCAAGACTTTTTCAAGAAAGAAAGGAATGATTTATAATTTCTTTCAAGTTCCTTATCTCATTCTGGATCAATAAGGCATAGTTCAAAGAGCAACTACTTTGAGTAGCACTACATACACAGTTCCTACCACACTCTTTAATTTAGTGAAATTCTGTCCAACTACACTAACTTGACAAACACAGAAAAAGATCATCTTTGATTTATTTAGATTTCCAAACTCTGCATTTTCTGAATAAGATTCAGTGAAATAGTTTCAAAAAATAAAAATAAACAAAAGACGCCAGAAGCCCTATTAGGTCAGCCTTAGGCAAAAAGTCACTTAGAGCACTCCTCATTCTCTCCTAAGAAGTACTAGTATATTGCAGGCACTGGATCTCTTACCCTGAGGCAGTGATATACAAATTCTTAGGTTAGAAAGTTTTAAGAACTGTTTGTGTGGATTCATGTCATTTACAATTCAACAGAGATTTTGTTGTTTGTACATTTCAATACTTGACTTATAAGGAATAATTAATTCATGCTGGTATTTGCATACTGTTGGATAATTTTATTAAAATTGGATATCTATTCATCCTAGCAAAAAACATAGAGATTATAGAACGCTAATGCTTTTCAGAACTGACATCTTCAACTAGTTGAGGCTCCAGTATAAATAGAATGGAAAACGTGACATTCTAATGTACGATTACATTCTAATGTAATTTTCTATGCATCAGTTAAAATGCCCTGGAGGCCTAAATAAAAATTGAAATGACTAAATTTCAATAAAATTTTGTTTTCAATTCAAAATGCATTTTTTTAAAAATTACTTTATTGTTGTTCAATTACAGTTGTCTGCATCCTCTCCCCTCCTCCAAACCCATCTCCTTCCCCTGATTCCACCCTCCCCCTTGGTTCTGTCCATGTGTCCTCTATAGTGGTTCAAAATGCATTTTAAAGTGAATTGTACACCTCTAAGTTCAGAAATGTCAACATTTGACAAAACAGTGGATAAAATCTATCTGAGAATATAAGGACATCGATATTCTTCTCTACCAGAAAAACGAAGGCAGACATTTTTGATCATGGATTCTCATGAAAATAATGTACTTCCAAAGAACAGTAATATTATGCATTTTATTGATTATTATTGATAATAAAGTGCTAATAAAGTGCTTGTCAAATGCTAATAAAAATATCTTCCCATAGTACTCAAGTTAACCCCAGATAACAGGCCTCAACAAGGTTCCTTAAAATCATCCTTTCTTAAACTCACTCCGATAACTCTTTTCTATTTTTGAATATCACGGTTGAGGTATGTGATAGTATTACACAAAAACAATCTCAAGAAAGTATTATTTTAAAGAAACTTCTGATAAAATACAAATCCTAAAAGATTTTCTCTGTTCTAATTTTATTAACAAGTTATGAATTGTCTCACCTATTTTATCACAGTACATCAGACAATGATAACATTTTTAATAGTCATGCCTGATGTAGTAGATACCATCTTTCAAATTCTGGCCAGGGACAAGCAAATAAATAAGAGAACTGTACTTTAAGCATCTACCTGAATAAATATATAACTGTGTCAGGAAATCTTTTGGTCACAATACAGCAATACTTAGAAATCACACATGATCTGTGGTAGAGCTAATGATGAAGGAGAATTGGCTGCTATGTTAATACACAGTAGTCCCCTTTTATTTGCGGGGCCCAGGCTTCAAAATCTCCAGTAGATGCCTTAAACTGGTTAGTATCAAATCCTACATTTACTGTGGTTTTCCTTTGTATACATACATATGAAGAAGCTTAATTTATGAATTAACCACAACAAGAGACTAACAGCTATAGTTAATAATACAATAAAGCCATTATAACAAATATTGTGGCAAAAGTTATGTGAATGACTTTTGGGTATTATTAAGTAAAACAGAGTCACTTGAACTCAAGAGCTGTGGTAACAGTCACTCTGATAACTGAGATAGCTACTAGGTGACGAATGGGTGGGTAGTATTTACAGAGTGGATATGCCGGACAAAGGGATGCTTCCAACTGTGGGAGTTAGAGCCATATGGAAGCAACCTGATTTCTAGTAGAATATAGAATCAATTCCTTTGGGATGGATCTGTTCCACATTTGAGTTCCCACGTGAGGGAAAATCAGAATGTCTCCTACCTAATATGATTTAAATTGGAGATATGGCAAAAGGAAGCAGCCACGAGATTATGAAATCATGGGAAATTCATTTAGACAGGCAATCATTTCAAAGTGCTTTTGTTCTTGTGTATCTTTCAGCTTCTTTACCTAATTATAATTTTATTTTGATATTGCATAGTGACTTCAAATGCAATCATAATGTTAGAATTTACCTTTGAAACTATAGGAAGTCTGATGGCAGTTTAATAGTAAGACTTCCAATTTAGAACACATGGCTTACCAATGATGAATACATTTAGAGATGGTAGTGAAACATGACTACGCTTAGAATGGGACAGAGGAGTAAGTCAAAGCTGTTTACTGTGGTCCAAAAATATTGACCTGGTAAAATAACCATCATCCTTGGGAAGAAGAAATGAGGGCTGCTGATATTTTACAACTAAGTTTCAAAATAAGGATGAAGAGGATAGTCTAAACTCCAGCCAAAATTTCTTAATCAACAGAAGAATGATTATTTCCCAGATAACGGGTTTTTCTAAATGGACATTTTAAGGGGTAGAATTGATGAGGTATTATGTGTCTGTAAGTACACAATTCATATACTGACTTTCTCAAAGTCAAAACCATCAAAACTTTTTCAAAGTAATGGATATCCATCAAAGAAAATAATCACTAATGGGCTGCTTTTAAAAAAGGGGGTAAACAACAACAAAAACTAGGTAAGTTGTAGTAAATTAAAAGTAAAGATTGAACTTTAGGTATGCAGAGGATGTAAGTCATGGTACAAAATGAGGGAAGGGCAGCCAGATTGCAGAGTAGCATAAAAAACACACAGGTAATAAATTCAAAAGAAATTACTCATCATCCAGAGATTGTAAGCATTGGGGGGGAGGGGCGGGGGGCGAAGGAAGGAGCCAGCGGAGAGACCAAGTTATCGGAGAGAGTGTTTTCAACACTTGACCTTCTAAAGTGAAAGTGTCCCAGGCCGACTAGGAAAAGAAATAAAGGCCTTCATAATATTGAGCACAGATACATCACACATTTACATTGGTCACCTCACCTCTCGCAAGTAGTAATGTAATGAGATCTACCTGGAAATGACATTTTTAAGAAAATTGTTGTTTAGTCAGTTCTACTAGAGATTAAAAGGCGCTAAAGTGAAAGTATATTGTGACAGGAAAGAATATGACCTAATGCACCATCTATGCCCCCCGCCCTTAATGTTGCCATGTGAAAGGACAAGGCCTACTGTCCTGTGTGTTGTAAGAGTGGTTGGTCATTGCTTAGGTTGCCCACTCTCTTAGCATCGACATAGCAAGCCGGGCTCACCTAGAGGAAAAAGTCATAGAGGAAATCAATGACTTTTCTAAGTCTCTTTAGAGTATAACACAGTGATTTCTTTTTCTGCCAAATCATTGTTTTTTGCAAAAGTGACAATAGGTAAGAGCGTCTGCAAACCACACCAGCATTACTCTGCTGGACCTAAAATTATTTGCTCATTTTCTCCATCTCTGCGAAAGTTAGTTATTTGTACAGCTGAAGCCAAGGAAATGCTTGACACAGTGGTTAGTAATCTCATCTACATTATTTGAGAGGTTGTTGAAGGCTTCTGAAATACCTATGTGCTGCAAACACTTAGTAAACATCCTCTTTGTATCAGTCCCTCTAAATTAGTGTCTGCCTGATGGAACTTTGTGTCTGAAGATCCAGGCAATATGCAAATGAACAGCAAAACACAAAAAAATAATTACATCTTTGATTATATAATCTAATGATGTCATATTAAATTAATGTGACATAGTAAATGAGTGGATCAAAAAACTGTGGTACATTTACACAATGGAATACTACACAGCAGAAAGTAAAAAGGAACTCCTATCCTTCGTGACAGCATGGATGGAACTGGAAAGTATCGTGCTAAGTGATACAAACCATGCAGTGAAAGAGAATACCATGTGATCTCACCTATAAGTGGAACCTAATCAACAAAACAAACAAGCAAGCACTATACAATCAGTCGTTGAAATAAAGAACAAACTGACAGTAACCAGAGAGGAGGGGGAAGAGGGATAATAGGGGATAATGGGGGGGGGCATCAAGGAACATGTATAAAGGACACATGGACAAAGCCAAAGGGGGTAGGTGCAAAGGTGGGAGGCGGGGATGGATGGGGTGGAGGGGTGTGGTGTGGAGAAAATGGAGACAACTGTACTTGAACAACAATAAAAACAAATGCATTTGGGAACCATGAGAAGCATCTTTTTTTTTTTTTTAAGATTTTATTTATTTATTTTTAGAGAGAGGGAAAGGGAGAGAGAAAGAGAGGGAGAGAAACAGCAATGTATTGTTGCCTCTCACATGGCCCTCACTGGGGACCTGGCCCGCAACCCAGGCATGTGCCCTGACTGGGAATAGAACTGGGACCATTTGGTTCCCAACCCATGCTCAATCCACTGAGCTACACTAGCCATGGCAGAAGTATTATTTTTTATAAAAGATTTTCGACTTATATGGAAATTGAGATTTAGGGAAAATTGTTATTGAAAAATGTCCTGTGCCATGTAAAAACATTACACCATGGGCTGACTAAATGCTCTGATTATAAACATTGCTTTCTTCAGTCGTGATGTATTAAGTCTGGGTTTATGCCATTCTGTTTGGAGCTCTCTTCTTCTCATGGTTTATAAGACTTGTTTTTAAGACAAGTGAATATAAGAAATTTAAGAAAAATTTTACCTGAAACTCAAATGTATGTCATGAGATAAAAGTTTGAGCTAATTCTTAGTGTTAGTTTGTATCCAAAAATAATAATCATCTAATTCCAAGATAATTCTACACTACACCATTCTCATCCAGAGTGGTTATATGCCTTGCTTTGGTCAATGTGTCGTTCGGGCAGAAGATTTAAGAGCTGACAGGTAATTTGTCTTGTCTCTTCTTTTTGCCAAAAGACTGTCCGTGTTCCAGGCAGAAGTGCTTCCTCAGGTTGGTCTTGGAGGCAAGATACATGCACTGGATACCAAGCAACTGAAAAACAGAAAACTTAAGCAACCTTGGAGAGTTAACTAAATAACTGAATTCTCCTTTATACCCTGAAGTTTACATAAAACCAGTAATAAGCTCGATATTCAAGTATTTGTATTGATCTCAATATTTCAGTTTAATGATACTTATATCTAAAACCAGACTGTGTCTTAAAGGTAGAAACCACAGTTTATGACCTAATAGATTCACAGATATTTCTAACAATGTCCTAATAAGCATTTGTTAATGTAAAAAAAAGAAGAAATATTTGGCAGATAAGAAAATGTAAGATATAAGAATATGTAGCAAACATAGGAGAAAGAGAAAAATATTAAATGAATTTTCATTGAAAGAAAAAAATGAATAAGTTGGGGAATTTAGAAAATTATGGGAAGATCTTCAGAAAAAAATAAAAGGCATTTTTAGAAGACAATAACAAATAAACAGAGGGAAAATGATCTGCCATCACATGCTTTTTCTGTTACTTTACTTATTTAAAATAATAAATACTAAGAAATAGAGAATGGAAATATATACATATTTTCTCTCAGAAATACTGATTTTCTTTAAATCTAATTAAATTTTATGCTACTATTGTTGGCTTTTGAGTTTTCTTTCCTACTTCCCTTCTTTCTCTTCACTTCATCTTCCACTTATTTTCTCAAATCACATATTTTCACTTAGGAGCCAGACTGTCTTTGCCTTCATATGAATCTTCATCTTCTATTTGCTTACCCTACAGATGAGATAGCATCAATATTCAGAAATTAAGTATTTAAATCATCAATTTAAGCATAAATTTTAAAATCATTTAATTCAAGTATAAATCCATTGCATTCAGATATTTACAAAACTTAATGCAGATAACCTATGTTTTTAAAACGCTCAGTATTCAAAACATAATAGTTGTTTTATAAATATTTTTAAATAACAAAAATAGAGAAAATGAGACTCTTGCTTTTATTAATTGAACTTTATTTTATTGATTTTTTAAATTAAAATCAAGTACAATAACACTTTTTCTTAAATATCAACACTATGAAGTTTTCTGAGTTGTGTTCTGTTAACGGTGCAGATAAAGTGACCTCCGTTCCTCATTGAAGTTATCAGCTTAAAGGATAATCATGTGAAGTAGAGAACGTTTGAATTATTTATGAATGCATTGGTGGTGCAGGGAGTTCCATAGTCGGTGACACTTCTTTTTTGGCTTTGTTTAGTGAGCAGCGGCCAGCTCCATGAATGAGATTAAATGTAAGGACATTCACAGAAATTCTTAATGATCTTCTGAAAAAGGGCAGCGAGGGCAAGAAAAACTGCAGTAAGGCTAATAGCCAATTTCAAGTGGTCATCACTTAATTATGCGAGCTTTTAAGTTCAAGTAGTATATCTTCTCCTAAGCCTATCATATTTCATATTTCCTAAGCCTATCACTTTTGCTGGTTTCTGTGATACAATGTGGATAGCTTTGGGGTGGTTAGGCATTCTTTTGTCTAACCTCAATTATCATTGAAAGTGTAACAATGATTAAATCTATCATTTATTAATTTTTTATTAATCATGTTCTGTAATAGGTGCTGATGACACATTCATACATGGTCCTTACTTTAAAGGTATATGGCACATAATGAGAGAATGAGGTTTGTTTTTAGGTCATTAAAATAGTGTGTGACAACAGGCATGATAGGGGGAAGAGCAAGATGCTGAAAGCAGAAGTGCACTAAAGAGGCCTCGTTCTCCACTGCAGCTGAAATTCTCTTGGAGAAGAAGGTATTTCCTAAACTGAGGTCCTCAGTAAAAGCATAAATATTGCATGGATATGTGCAGGGATGGGTGTGTGTGCATGCATGCGTGTGGGTGTGCATGCTTGTCATGCCAATCCAGGTAAACAGAGTAATTTATGCAGTGATCCTGAGGTGGAAAGGCATGAATGGGAAATTCTAGGAAATAAAATATAAAATGTCTCTATATTGCGTTGGGGAAACAGATGATAGTCAGTATTGTCAGTGGTAAACATGGAAACTAAATGAAAAATCAAATGGGGAAGATTTTTTCTTTATGGATGAAGAAATGGAGAACAGATTCAACTCTGAAGTTCTTTTTTAATAGAATTAATTTAATTGTGCCAAATTTAAAAGCATGATTCTAGCAGTTACTGGAGAATGAAATGGGGGTTGTGATGGAATTGTGAAGGATTAATGACAAGCCACCGTTTGCTTTAACAATCAAGGGAGAAGAGAATAAGACTATACAGGTGGCTACAGAAGACCCTGTTTGAGATCTTCACTCTCTGTGCGTGAATCAATAGCTTTGCTGGCCTGGACAGAGGATTCATGTCTCTATGGCAAGACATTAAGTCCACAAGAAAGCGTAATTTCACAAAAAAGGAACAGCATTGCTCAGGGTTTTATTTTGTATCATGTTAAACATTATTGACTTGTAAACAAGTGTGAATTACATCAGTCATGAGAATGTCTTTTTAGGTCACAGGAGCCATAGGAGTGGTTTTTAACGTCCATGGTCCAGAAAACTCAGAAACTTCAGTTTTAATTTCCCATAAGTCCCTATGTGAACACCAACTTCATCACCAGAGCCAACATTTAGGTAGCTCCCTCTCCTCTCTTGGTTTCTACTGCAAAACCTTATGCTAAATTATTTGTCTTCTCCTACTGAGACCATTTCCCACTTTTCCTCCTAGAGAACACCAGCACTTTCAACAACACGGGAAGATTAGTTTCATTGCTTTGGCTATCAAGAGCCTGTTTTATAACTGTAAACACAAGAATTTAACTCTGATTTCTCTCCGTTAAGTGTAATTTCTTTTGCCTTCTGTGTATTAGGAAAAAATTCTTGTGTTAACAAAGAGCTGAGAATTGTATAAACTCAGTTAATATCTTGAAATTTTATTAAGCAGCAGGTGGCATGAACATCATAGAAGGAGGACTTTTGTCAGATTTTGGTCAAAGTTATAATGAAACAAATGCATTAGAGAATGACTAAACCACACTCATGCTGCCAAGAAATATAATTGGGTAGTAAGCTCCAAATGCAGCCAGCTGAAGGAGAGGAGGTCATCAGCTGCAAGAGCAGTCAGATTACACTTAAGGAAGGAAGTGGAATGGACATTCTGTGAAGAAACCGTTACTTTTTATTTCATTCTTCGAAAGGAGAATGTCTAAAGCACAGTGAAATGGGTCAGTAGAGAGGTGAACATGGAAAGAAAGAAGAGAAAAGATGAAAGTTTTAACAAAAGAGGCTCGGAACAGGAAATCTGATCGCCGATGTGCATTTGGTGTAGTACTCTAGCCTAGCAGAAATGAGAAATGTTTTGAACGGGCTTCCTGAACAGTAAAGAATCCATGAAATATTTTGTTCTAGTTTGTACCTGAACGTCTTCACATGGGTTTTCCAACAGAGCCTTGACAAGAAATTGTTCAGTGTAGCCACAGGTTATGACAATAATGACATAGCACCTTTATTATGTATTAATGGGTTTATATTCCATGATATTGGGCAAGTATTGAGGGCAGAGTAATTTGTATCTCAGAGTCATTAACATCTTGTTTAGTGCTTGCAGGTTCTAGGTAAATTTTTAATTAATTAATTAATTGATTATAACATATGACAAGATTTTTTTCTGAATTTTGTACTTTCATAAGTTTCTTTCATATATACGCACACAGGGAAATATATATGCGTGTAGCACATATGCATATATGTGCACATGTATACCTATGCACAATATGTTTATATTCTTGTATCTTGCATGAAGCACTAAAATACTGAAATGTTAGAGTCTAGCTAATTTGTCTAACCATACTCTTGTATATGGGGAGAAAAAGATATCAGAATGGTATCACCTAATGACTAGAAAGAATCTGTGATTTTAAAAATAATGTATTAAATTAAATTGTATTTCTAAACATTTAGGCAATTTAGGTAATTAGAAGGCAACCATAAAATCCCTGTATTTTCAGCAATTTGTACTGTGTAGTTAAGGGGTTTCAGGTGTTGTTTTCTGTGCTGTTGAAACTAAGAAAACCAAATAATAGCCCTACATCAAACAACCTTTTGCAATAAAAAGCTTTCAAACATGTATCTGCAAATTTCACAAATAAAATTTTTGGTTCTTTTTAATGTTTCTCACTATGGATGCACTCCTAGGACTTATGACTATTCTGCAAATCAGTCTCTTTTGTATATCCCTACAAACTGAAATATGTTCTCATTCTGAAAGAATCTGAGGTTGTCGAATTTTGTGGGATGTTCAGAGTATTTTGCATGCTGAGGCATCAGAGTTGGGATTAATATCTTCATTTTGGTGAGCAGAGTGATCAAACGGAGGAGGCTGGAACTTACAGGCAATTTCTAATTGATTGTAGGCACATAGACATTTCCTGTTTTAAGACATGACCCTGGGAAAGTTCAAGGGCTATAAATTTGGAAGTGATTGGAGAAAATCCTTCCCATCATGTGGTGACCATGGGCAAAATACTCTGTATCGGAAAATCAGCCAGAAAAATGCTGTAGCAGCACCTTAAAACGGACTATATAATTTTATGGCCAGTGCAACATGTGTAGCTATGAATGTTAAAATAATAAAGGGCAAGATAAAATGAGGTAATTAAATATCACACTTCAGTGCATCAACCGTTTATCCACTGGGACAAGTGAAGTGCTCCTTCTCTTTCATTGGTTCTTATTAAAAAAAAAAAAAAAACATGTTTAAGTTGCTATGCTTTAGTAAGATCTAATTTATTTTGCTGTTGTTAAAACTTTATGTGTGGCTTTGGGCTGAAAACGGTTTGCCAATGTATTTGAAAAGACAGGTGTCTATTCCAATGCCTAGCGCGAGGTAGGCAGTCCGGCACCCTGCTGCCTTCATTTGTGTTTCTGTTCACAGCAGCTTGAGGGTACAAAATGGTCTACGATTTCACTTATAATCTCTCGATTAAAAACCAGTTTCTCTGGTTTTTATTTCCACCCCCTATTTTCTCTTTTGAACACTCAAAATCTCATAATTTTTTGTGTGTGTGGGGGCAACAGTGATGATATATACTCCTGAAATAAATTATGAACAATCTAGGAAGCTTTTAGAGAGTATCATTAAAAATTATAACAAAGTAAGGCCCGGCTGGTGTAGTTCAGTGGATTGAGCGCGGGCTGGGAACCAGAGGGTCCCGGTTCGATTCCCAGTCGGGGCACATGCCTGGGTTGCGGGCCAGGTCCCCAGTGAGGACCATGTGAGAAGCAACCATACATTGCTCTTTCTCCCTCCCTTCTCCTCTCCCTGAAAATAAATAAATAAAAATAAAAAAAAATTATAACAAAGTAAGTCCTATATGTGTGTTTTTTAAGAAGCCCAGTTATGTAAACAAAAGGGAAAAGTGTTCTATTATTATGACATATTGTAAATGTAGTCTGACTAGAGGTAGTGAAGATGACCCAAAGTCTTAGCCTGCTATGAACCACTAATTAGTTTATGTAACATTGTAGTTTAAGAGGGCCTTACAAATAACCCAGTATAGTTTTTCACTTAATTTATTCATATACAATAAAATAAGTTAAAAACAGATAGCATGTGATAGTTAAATAAATAATAGGCCAGAAGGATTATTCTGTATCTCTTTTGTGTCACTAAATTGGCTTCAGCATGAGTTTATATGCTCTCCTATAATTGGCCATTACACTATTTCACAACAATTTATAATAG
The DNA here is from genome assembly GCA_004026765.1 of Micronycteris hirsuta. Taxonomy (NCBI): domain Eukaryota; kingdom Metazoa; phylum Chordata; class Mammalia; order Chiroptera; family Phyllostomidae; genus Micronycteris; species Micronycteris hirsuta. The sequence goes on from PVJI01017367.1 coordinate 23,647, forward strand.
TAATATTTTCTTTATTGATAAATACTACCTGTTGGTGAAAAACTGTATTTGATCATTTATCTGCTTCAACTCAATTAATTACCATGATGCATCTGAATCATTGATATAATTACCTCACTTTATGGGTAAATGAGTTGAAGCCAGAAAATATAAGTATTCTGTTTAAGATCACCTAGCTGAGCTCCTTAGATGGGTATTAGAGCTGGGAATCACTTTCAGATGGGACTCAAATGTTCTTCTTAATCATTGTGTTTTACAGTTCTCTGCTCAAATGCACCTCACTGTGCTTCAGCTCGTGGGTAGATACCCATCTCCCCAAGTAGATTTGAAGTTCTTTAATGGAAGAAACCACAACATAGTCAAATGTATACATCTGTTTTCTGTTATAGGTGTTTGTATTTGTAGTCTTGCCATTTATTGCCTGTGCAACATTGGGCAGGATAATTTGTTTCACTCTGCCTCAGTCATATTACCTATGGATAAGGAACAATTTAAAAGTGTACTTCACAGAACAAAAGAAGCATAAGACAAGGTAGAACAAGCATGAAAAAAAAAAAAAACAAAAAACATAAAGTCTTACCCAAGTGTGGAAGGTTGTAAAACTGTCCTGTTGTATTTACTATGTAATGAAACATTGCCTCAATATTCCCATAGGCTATAGAGAAATACTATTTTTTCCTACAAATTCAAATGTGAAAGCATAAAAGAGATAAAGAGTATTAACATCTATTAATAATTAATCCAGGAGAACATGAAATCTAGAGATGGGTTAGATAATATTTATATGATTGCATATTGACAAGATTTTTGATCACTGGCTTTTAAGGTAGGGACTATTACAAACTTTGCAATGAAAAATAAAATTTTAGAAATTCTATTCACATTTACTTTATAGGTATAACTTCATAGTTTAAAATGTAGAATAGTAGGCAAGCTTTACCTTCATATATCATGACTTTTTGAAATGACCTTGTAATAAATAAAACAATTTTAGGTTAGAATAAAAATACATGCTAAAAATGCAAGCATCTCAGGTGCAGAAATATTCCATTATCTGTATCTTATATAATAGCCCTTATACCAAATACCAAATGCCAAATATATATGTATGTAACATGTTACAAGATGAGCTTTGGGCTTGGTTTTTTTCTTGATTTGTGATAAAGGAATAATACACCATTCAGATGGAACAAAATCACAAGAAATGATAGGAATAAAATTATTTCTTAAGACTCAAACTGTGTGTTCACATCACTATCCGTGATAGACTATCCAGGGGTACACAGAGCTCTGCATCAGCTTAGGGAATGAAGAATGGCTTAAATTATGACTTAAGGGATGGAATGGAAAAGAAAATAAAAAAAAATTTAAAACAATACATTCTCTCCTACCTATGAACTAGGTCACAAAGGACAAAAACTGTCATCAGCAATACGCTCTAGTGATAACCTTTAATCATTTCTCAGGATCACATGAACTTTGAAAATGTCAAAGAACAAATACTATAGCCTTTTCGGAATGGAATTTGGGTGCCTGTAGTCATCCCAGGACAAGTTTTTAAAAAATCATTTCTGTGTTTTTCAAAAAATGCTGTTAGATTCTGAAATTGCATTTTTCTTTTGGATAGCAACGCAATCGAAGGACTTTCCTAGCTCATGTATTACATTTTCTTCTGCCCTGTGAAATTCAGAAAAGTATAGTATTGTACATAATGTAACCATGAATTTTAATTATCTTGAGAAAGGAATGATACAATGATAAGTAATTTTAAATTAATTCTAGTTATAACTCGGTTGATTCAAAGAGAAAAAGAGACTCTAATTTTCTGAACAAATATAAAAATATTTATTTTGCTATTACTTTTTCATTTTCTGTTTTAAACATTTATAACCAGACACCAATGAAACATGAAATTAATCTTTGATAATATTTTGCTTTGCTTGACTGAATTGCTGCCTTAAAGCCTAAGTAAACAAATAATTATTATTATTACTCTTATTATTGAAACTGTTTTGTGTCTTTGATTAATGACATCAAGGAAAAATATAGTGTATTCTTACTGCATCAATTCAGCCTTGACAGAATTATGTCCTAGAGTAGATTGAGTTTGAAATAATAGTTACCATATAAATTATTTTATGCAGTCAAGTTATTTATAGCAATAGCCTAAGCATTAGGGTCTACCATACCCATCATGGTTAAAGATGCAATTGAATATCAAAAATATACCATAATTCATGTAACTGCATACTGATTACAAAGGCAATATTTGATACGCTAACAATGATTTGAGATAATGATTTCAGAAAAGTAAAATGATGTGTGATTTTATAATGAGGTTCATCATTCCAGGTATCTTCACATGAATGTTGGTATGTTTTTAATGTTTGCCCATCCCCCAAAATTCATATTTGAAATCTCAATTTCAATGTGTTGGTATTAGAAGGTAGGGCTTTTGGGTTGTGCTTAGGTTACGAGGGTAGAGCCCTCATGAATGGAATTAGTACTCCAGAGATCTTACAGAGCCTCTTTGCCTCTTCCACCAAGTGAGGACACAGAGAGCTGTCTGCAGTCTACAATAACCCTGCAAAGGGTCTCACCAGAGCCCACAATCCGAGCAACATCATCCTGGATGCCCAGCCTCCAGGACTGTGAGAGATAAATTTCAGTTATTTATAAGCTACTGAGTCTGTGGTATTCTGTTATGGCAGCCCAAGTGGACAAGGACACTTTTATTACCACTTTGGAAGCTCACCTAAAAACAGAATCTAGTGACTCCATCATGTTTAGGCACCATTCACAATATAGACAAGCTTTTCCCCTCACGGATTTTTTGTTTTCGTTTTTGTGGTGTGTGTGTTTCTATTTAGTATTTTGAAGATACATTTAATGGGATAATATTGGTTAATAGCATTATATCATTTTTAGCTGTACAAGATTATAATTTGACCTAAGTGTACTCTATTACATGCTCACTACCCGGTCCAGTTTCCTTCATCTACCACAGATTTGACCCTTTACCCATCTTGCTCTCCCTCTAACCCCTTTCTTTCCAGTAACCACCATCCTGTAGTCTGCATCTGTGAAGTTCATTTTAGTTCGTTCTGTTAGTTTCACTGTTAACTTTTGTTTCACATTCCACGTATGAATGAAATCATACACCTCTCCGAGGAAGAGCAACAGATGGCCAACAGACATATGAAAAGATCATCAACATCACTAGTTATCATGAAAATCCAGATCAAGTCAAGATACTATCTCACACTGGTTAGAATACTATTATCAAAAACACAAGAAATAATAAGTGTTGGAGGGGATATGCTGAAGAGCAAAGAAACTTTATATACTGCTGTTAGAATATAAATTAGTGCAGCCACTATGGAAAACAATGTAGAAATGTCTCAAAAATTAAGAATAAAATTATCACATGATCCACAAATACCTCCTTTGGGTATTTACTCAAAATGAAAATACTTATATGAAAAGATATATACACTCCTATGTTGCCAGAAGCATTATATACAATAACCATTGAAACAACCTTGTGCCAATTGAAGGATGAGTGGATCAAGAAGATGTAGTGTGCGTACAATAGAATACTACTCAGACATAAAAGATGAAATATTTCCATTTGCAGCAACATGGATGGATCTTGAGAGTATTATGCAAAGTGAAATATGTTAAAGAGAAAAGGACAAAAGCTGTATGATTTCACTCCTCAGGTTCTTACATGTTTATTCAATTTATATTTACTAAATATGCTTATTATAAGTTAGCAATACAGAAAATCATTCACGTGCATATAAAATAGTAGTGGAACAAAAAGACAACTAATATAGTGACAACGTAACTGCTAAACAAAAGAGGGTATGGAGTGATAAATGGTGGTGGATGAAGACTTGACTTGGGGTGGTGAACACACAATACAACAAACAGATGATGTGTAATAGAATTATATACCTGAAACCTATATAATTTTATTAACCAATGTCACCCCAATAAGTTCAGTAAAAAAAGTTAAAGAAACAAGGAAAAACAAAACAAAATAAAAACACTGCAAAATAAATAATAAGCTGCTATTTAGGGGAGTCTACTAAAACCTCAATCAAACCCTCCAGTAAGAATCTTTTATGTTATTGATTTCCAGTGTACCATGTGTTTGAGTCTGAATGACTTAATTACAGATCAGTTAGGAAGAGGTTCTAGTGTGCTGAGAATCGAGGGTCTGCCTCAGAGGGCAGGCTGCCAACTGTCCAGGGGCGGCCCACACCCAGGATTTTTTCCATTTTGTGAGTGTCCTGTTGGCCACATTTCCTCACCTCTATCTAAGGGAGAGGGAGATGGAAGTTGGCCTGATTTCTGAAGGAAATTACTCTACAAGTTGTATCAAGATTGGCATTTAGAGATTCTGCTTGAGGCCAAAAATTTTGGAAAGGAGTACTTGTTAACTCTGTTTTCCAGAGTTATACTTTAATTCACGAAAATGACACCACAGAGAGCGTGAACTAGCAGATCATACGTGTGCAAGGGAAGGTGTTTTATGAAATAGTTTATGTAATTAAACTATATTGAAAAAGTTGAAGAATAAAACGTCAGGTAGAAGATACTGAACATGAAAATTTGCACATTACAAGCACATTTGTCCTTCTGTATGTCTCTTTCCTGAACAAATTCTCTGGTCTACCAAGAGCTAACCATTACCTTCACTCCCATACATTTTCATTCAGATCTTTCAATTTTACTGTTCTTAAATTTATTCCTAATAAATTTATTTTAGTATATCCTTGATTAATATCTGCTATTTGCATTTTATAATCCAATGTTTACTTTAAGCTTGCTTTTCACTCCAAATTTGTTATACTTTGTTGATATACATGGCTATATATATCAACAACAAAACTTCCAACAGTACATCACTGTTATTTTTTTACTTTAAATATTTTTTTGTATTTTTCAATTACAATTGACCTCCAATATTATTTTAGTTTCAGGTGTGCAACCTAGTGATTAGACATTATGTGACTCACTAAGTGGTCACCCCAGTAAATCTGGTACCATCTGACATACATAGTTATTGTAATATTAATGACCATAGTCCATATGCTATACTTTACATCCACATGACTATTCTGCAACTCTCCCCAATCCTATCTGGCAACTGTCAAATATACATCCATGTGTTTATTAAAGCATATTCACAAAAGCCAAGAAATGGAAGCAATCTAAGTATCCATCAGTAGATGAATGAAGTGTTGCATATTCACAATTGAATATGACTCAGCCAAAAGAAAGGGTGAAATCTTGCCATCTGCAACAACATGGACAAACCTAGAGGGTATTGTGCTGAGTGAAGTCAAACAGAGGAAGAACAATAACACATGATTTCACTTATATGTGGAATAAAAAAACAAACAAACAAATGAGCAAAGCAGAACAGAAATAGGCTCATAGATACTGAGAATACACTGCATTTAAATGTGTTTACCTTTCAAAGTAATTGCTCACTGATGTCTGCAAAACAATTTCTGATTAAAATCAAGTAACATTTATTTTCCCCACCAGTTTGCTTGCTGATCCACTAATATTGCTAATTTGCCCAAATCTGAAACATACTAGCAATAATTTAATTTGTATTCATCAGTTTAATTCTATGTGTCTATATTAAAGTTTCTAATTTTTGAAAGGAATCTTAATCAAGTCTGAACAGAAATCTAAAAAAAAAAAATTGCTAGCGGCAAGGGAAATATTTTCAATATAGATTTTCACAACTTTTTACACATTGGTGGTTGCATTTACATTTAAAAATGTTCCTGTTGCACTAACCATATTGGACATAATTAAATGCATCTAATTTTGGAAAATTAGAGTATCTTTTGAAAAGATTGAGATTACACTTTGAGATATTTAATTTGCAAATTTCTCTTGAAAAATGATATTAAAATTAAATGAAAAATGTAGCACTGAGCACTTTTCTTCTGTGCGTGTCATAACAAATACTAGCCTGGGCACCTTCAGCATAAATGAAGATGACAAATTGTCAGAGCTCATAAAGGCATGGAGTTAAAGAAGGTTCTTGAAATTTAGTCATTCTCATCCTTAAAAATGTTTTTCTTCTTGAATTAACGGCATTCACAGGTAGAAATAAAGTGTTAAGATTAATCATTAACAAAAATATTGAATCATGGTAATCAAATATTTTTATTTTTATTTTTACTAAGATTATTACTGGTTTATCTCCATGGTTTCATCATTTAACCAAATACCATAGATCAATTGTACACTAACAAATCAAAGAATGAAGCCTACGTTTCTTTTATGTTAATATGTTTACAGTACTATTTGTACAGAGAAAGACAATCAGATTTACCTTTTACTCAAACTCTCCTGAACAAATCAAAATATTGCTTGAAAAATTGCTTCACCGTGAATTTATTTATTTTTTAATCTGAGCACTAGAAGAATGTATTTAGGTTCTTAAAATGTTATTAGGTACATCTCAAGCACAATCTTGAAGCAAGTGATTGGTACCCAATGGTAAATGGAATAATAGTCCCCAAAGGTATCCACAAGAAATGGTCCCCAAAAAGCTTTATTAGTTTTGGGGTCCTGAAATATGTGAATATGTTAGGTTCTGTGACAAAAGGAAATGACTTAAGATTGTGGGTGGGATTAAAGTTGCCAGTCAGTTTGCCTTAAAGTGGGGAGACTCTCCTGCATTGCTCCAATGGGACCAGGTGTAACCACAAAGGCCCTTCACTGTAGAAGAGGTAGGCAGAAGAGGGGGGGCAGCAAGGGTGGCACATGAGCAGGGCATGGTCCCACACTGCTGCTTCTGAAAAGCATTGGCCGAGAGCCAAGGAACAAGGGCTTTTTCAGCCTTGGGAAGCTGAAAAAGACAAGGAAATGGATGCTCTCCTCAACCCCAGAGATAACACAGGCCTTTTCACACCTTGATTTAAACTCCTTGAGATGCATTATTATTTTCTAACTTCCTGAACTTCAGATGACATAATTTTTATTATGCAAGCCACTAATTTTGTGGTGATTTCACAGGAGCAATAGGAAACTAACACTTGCCCCAGAAGATATTTAAGATTTTACATGTGTGGCAATGTTTGTATTTCAATGAATAGAAGATCAATCTGCAAATATTTCACATTATGGTATATATGTGAACCAGGGGATTTATCTGATGTTCTGTTGACTTTTAGAGACATAAGATATATTTGACTCATAAGCTTGGATTACAATGACAGAAATCAGCACATTAATCCTGGGTAAATTTGTCTCCTGTTCTTAGCACTTCAGTGTTACCATTTCTTTTAGGCAAACAGAACACATTTGCTTCTCTGATATTCTCCAATTCTTGTTCTTTGTGTGTACAACTTTGATACCACTTCCCTTAAATTACTCCCTACCATTTAGCTTTCCAATTTGCTATACACTTACATACTTACCTTGTTTCAGGTTGTTAAGTCTTGTGTTTCATTTCCTCAAGGATTATTTTTTGGTACAAAACTTATAAATTTAAGGAAATAATCAAAGCAAATCCCTTCTTCATGGACAGACAAGGACCCTGTTTCTTATCTCAGTTGGATGACGACAGAGCTTAAAAATTCAAGCCATCTCCACATGTCTAAGCTATTCGAATTCCGCCATCACTGCTTTCTATATGAATAGCTCATTCCCCAAGAGAGAAATTTCTATTACTTATTGTGATCTGAAGATCCTGGCACATTTGAGTCTGTCGCAGTTCCTCAGTGCAGATCCAATAACACCGCGGCAAGTGGTGATGGAAGTGTTTGCAAGCCTAAGAAATGCAAACCAAAGAATTTTTCAGGGGAAAATAAAGCACCTCCCAGCCAAATTATATAATTGTGTTAAAATGTAACTTTGAAGGAACTAAAAATTTATAATAATATTAAATAAACTATTTATTTAAGGAATGAAAATCGTGTGCTGATGATTCCATGTATTTAATAACATTGCTTAGCTTCTGAACCAGGGACATCTCATCAAATATTTTAAGTAAAGAACAAAAAAAGCCACACTAATCAAGGATGGTGGTTGGAGTCAACTCAGCAGATCTGGGTTGCTAAAATACCGCATATTCCAAAGAAAAGCCCATCATTAGAACTTTTAGAACTGGTTCTTAGCTGGCTTCTGGGAAATAATAACCTCTGAGCTGTCTGGATATTCTACTTTTATTTTTATCTTTTTTACACTTTACCTGAAGTCTGGGCAGCGCTTTACCCGTTTGGCCAGGTATGTTTATAGTAAGGTGTGACTTGTGGCGAATGCCTTCTGTGTGTGTGTGCACATGCTTTGGAGTAAGGGGTGGCTGCAGCCCAAGAAGCTGAAATCAGTTCTGCAGCAACACTTCACACTTACAGTCACACAGAGGTGCTGGAAGAATGGAATGCATGCCTATATGTTTTGTAGGTTGGGGATGCCAGAAAGTTGGCCTCTGGTTTCTGTAGACTTTACCCCATGCACCTTTTTACATTGCTGATTTTAAACTGTGTGTTTTGCTATAATAAACTATAACCATAACAGCATGTTTACGACTGGTAAGTCCTTGTACCAAATTATGAAGCCTGAGGGGTAATCTTAAAGGATACTACCATATGTGAGGGAAAGAATATAGTATAATAACATTATAGTATAATAGCATTTATGTTTCTTTTACTTACAAATTAAATGCATCTTGCTTAATGAAAATCCTAAACCCCAGTTACTATTTTCATGAAAACTTTAATACCATTCAGTCAATTAACATAAACTTTGCAAAAAAAATCAGGGCAGTGATTTTTCCTAATTCTACATGTTATATAAAGAGCAAAGATAATTATACTCACTCAAAACTAAAAGCATTATAGAAAATAGAGCCACAGGGACTATCTCTCCCGTATAGTACAAAACTTTATATTGATTTTTTCTGTTCCCCAGAGGAACACATTTTTAATTATATAATATAAGTAAGCGGAATCCAGGTTCTTATATACATAATTTCAATTTACAGTAAACTTTATAGGAGTATCTTTAAAGATGTCATAGATATGTACTATGTATTGGTGCTCAAGATCCATTTGAATTTCCTTTTAGCGTACATCCTTATACAAGAGAGGCTGAAAATCTAAAAATTCTATTTCTTACACATCCCTGAAGCTGTTTTTTTACATGCACTTTAGATTAGTGATCAGATAAACTCACACGAAATAAATTCAGAACTGGACTCGGGAACAGGGAGGTAGAAGCTGAAGAGTTCCTTGGCTGGCCCGTAGAGGACAGAGATAGCACTAGGGCCATCTCTGCTTCCTGACTCTGCGTTGTTTGTTTTTCTACAATGGAACCTGTGGTCATGACAGAGACAATTTTATTTGGAAGATGGAATTATTTCTGGAAGGTTGTTCAGAACCTTCTGTCATATGCCTTCAAAGATTTTGTATCCTCCTAATGGTAATAAATCTCTTTGGGTTTAAAATTTCCAGTTGCCTGAAAGCAAACCCTAAATTTAAGAGATCTAATATTTGGATGAAATAATTCACTTTATTTCTTTCACATCTTTACTTAAAAAAAACTTTGAAAAAAAAGAAAAAAGAACATCAACATTTCACAGAATTTGCATTCCAGTGTTTTCTTCTTCTTCAGTAGAAACACAGCCGTTGCAATGCCAATTTATTGAATGAATTCCCAACCTATCAGAGCGAGCTCTACTCACATGAAAGGCACAGGCGAATCTCTATGCACAGCTTTGTTCCCAAAGCATCTTTATCTTTAGTCCGACAATGCAGGAAACTCAGGATAAAATGGATTAACTGGAGATAGATAGTTCTCTGTTAAAATAATACAATGATTATGCCAACAGGAAGGTCACTTTCATGTACCACCTCAAACTCTTTATTTCTGCACCTCTGTCCAAAGCTCTGGAGAATATCAACATCCACACATAGTGGATCATCTCCCATTCTCTGTCGACAACAGCAAAGAAACAGCCAGGAAGACATGCTGAGTCATGGGTCAGTGAAACTCCCACTATTCGCCGTGTTCCTCCATGCCTCAGACACTAGACTTAGAATTCTGAGAGCACAACAACTCACAATTTTGCTTCAGCTATCTCAAAGAACTTCAGAGTTTGTAAGGCATCTAAGTAAAGGCAGATTGTTTAACAACATATCTCCAGAAATTCTTGTGTCAGCAAACTATGGTTGGCCAAAAAGTCCATTTAAATTTTTCCCCTGTAATATAAGAGACACACTTTTCATTTCACCAACTTCATTGACTTAAATATTTTGAGTATGTTGGCTATCTCCACATAGTATAATATTGATTGTTCTCAATCAATGCCTCGATTTGATTGCTGTCAACTTCAACTGGTCTACCTGACCATGGAGCATTGTCCAGTGAGAAATCTCCAGCAGGAAACTTCACAAACCACTTTTGACACATACAACCAATCATAGCACCCTCTCCATATACTGCACGAAACTTTGTGTGTGTGTGTTCAGTTGTGTTTTTACCTTTCTTGATATAATGAAGCATAATATGTCTAAAATGTCACTTATTTTCTTCCATGCTCAATATTAAAATACCTACACAAAAACTCACTGGTTTTGATGAGTTTTTTTTTTTTTTTTTCAATGCACACTGATATGGCAGCTGTCACAATACAATCTAACAAAATTGTTTCAAATGAAGTTAAAGACAACTAACCACTATTCGAGCCATCTTACAGAAAAAAAAACAAACACACTTTTTGGCCAGCCCAATCAATTACATTCTGATGCCTGTGGCCTGTAAATAAAACTGAAGAGTCACTAAAATGAAAGCACTTTGTCTTTGGAAAACGTTTTACAAAATAGGCACAGAGAGGCCTGAGATTACTTGCCATCACTTGACACGTTTTATAATTTCATTGAAAATGTAGAACTGTTTTTTCCCTCTAGAGTATTTTTTTCCCTAAGTCTGATGAGCATCTGAACAATTGAAACTTGTGGTGATGGATTAGTTGCGTGCCAAAATACGACATGAAGGAGATACACAGGATACACTTCCTGAGCACCACACGTGTTCTCCTGTGTTTTGGGGATGGTTAATATTATATGTCAAGTAGGCTGTGCCATGGTGCTTAGATATTTAGTTAAACATTACCTTGGGTGTTTCTGTGAATGTGTTTTCTGATGACATTAACATTTAAACCAATGGGCTTTGAATAAAGTAGATTTCCCTCCATGAGTAGACCTCACTCAATCCATTGAAGGCCTTGGTGGTGCACAGTGGGAGTTTTGCTCTCATATGATTCAGCATGCGTTGCTGGCTGTTTCTTTGTTGTTGAAAATCTACCATGAAGCCAAGGATTTTTTAAATTAAATTTATTGGGGTGACATTGGTTAATAAGATTATATAGGTTTCATGTGGATATTTTTATGATACATCATATGTGCATTGCACATTGCGTCCATCACCTGAAGTCACACCATGTTATGTCACTATACATTTGACAGTCTTTACCCTATATTATCCCCTCACTTCCCTCCCCTCAACCACCATACTGTTGTCTGTTTCTATGAATTTTCGTTTGGTTGTTTTCCTTGTTTGTTCATTTGTAACCTTAAATTTTATATCCTGCATATAAGTGGAACCATATGAGTTTTAATTTTTTGACTGACTTATTTTGCTTAGTATGGTATTCTCAACTTCCATCTATGTTGTCACAAAAGGCAGTACTTCATCTTTTCTATGGCTGAATAGTATTCCATTGTATATATGTTCTAGCTCAAAGATTTGAATCCTTTCTCCAGTAAGTTAGTTTGTTGTGGGCTCTTGATGATTCATCAAAGAAACTTGATACTTACCTCTCTAAGTCCTTTATCTGGTGTAATTTAACAGCATGTAGAAAAACAATGTGGCAAGGGTAAAGAAACTCGCCCTACTTAAAAACACCACAGTGTTCCCCACGGCCTTCAAATGAAGAGTTATCCTATCCACATGACTCAACATACTGGAAATGTAGCACTGAGATTAAAAAGGCCACAGTCAACCCTAGATCAGAAGACAGCATCACGTAAAGCCTGATTTTATTGTCTTATTACTTTTTCATTCTTTCCAGGGAAAAGAAGAAATTTACAGTGTTTACCTCTTAGGCACTCAGATGTAATATTTTTGTAGCCTTTAGCAAATTACCTATTTTATTTATG
>PVJI01017368.1:0-35828 GCA_004026765.1 Micronycteris hirsuta
TGCAACCATTTAGAAATGTCGCTCATAGGAAAGTATGAGAATATTTAAGAAGGCAGTTAACATATGAATAGAAAAGTTGCGTGCATGTGAGGGGACACTAACTTCTCATCTTACAAGTTTTCAAAGGAGAGACAAAATGAAAACAGATAAGGTAGGTGAATAATTCCATGCAAAGCAATCAGGATAGAGAAAAATGAAGATTTGGAGAGTAGAAACTGATCACTTAGAGGGAGTACCAGGTTTTAACAGCAGGCGTAAATGTAGCATGCTTTGATCCCTAAAACATCTGTCAATAGTCCTGGCACTAATGTCTGAAACCCCATCATTACTAACTAGAGTTTAAAGAGTTAAGCACTCCTGAGCTGAGACACACTGTGCGTGGAGAGCCTGCTATGCAAGTGACAGGTTCCTCGACAGGCTTCAGACTATAAAATATGGCTCACCCAATGGTCGGGCATTTGGTCAGGGCGGCTAGAGTTGCAAAACTGTAATGACCATTTATTACCTTTTGTTTGGAGTTGTGTTGAAATGGACTTGATTGCATTTTCTATTTCAATTCAGATTCAGTTTTATTTTACGAAGATTCGGTTTGAGTGCTTGCAGTTTTCTTCATGACTAATTAAATTACTGAAGAAAAAGATGTCTGGGTCAAATAACACAATACGCCTGGGCAACATGTGTTTTGCAGACTTTAAGCCTGAAGGAAAAACTTAAAATAAACACCAGCACTCTAAAGATTTGGCAGTTGAGATATTCGCAAGAGGGGCACTTACCTAGCATTCCAATGTCAGACCAATTCCAGATCAAAAAGAAATATCTCATTGCAAACATCCTTAGAAAAGCTTCCATTTAAAGATTTCTTCCATCATTTAAATCAATTAATTATTGAGTTATATGACTGTACATTTTGCAAACCATTTATTTTTGAATTTATATACCAGCAAGTTAGATTGGTCAAGGCTAAAGGTTTTATTTGTGATTTACCTAGGTGTTCCTATTATTTGAGGTTTTTCTTTTAATGAATTAGAGGAGTTGAATTACATTTGAATTAAAAATATTTCAAGGTATATGTTTATTTCATCATACTCTATTATATATCTCTGGGGCTTAATCATTTTCCTGTGTGTGTGCTAGAGTGGATCCAAAATCACTTTACAAACTTAGTCTCAGTTATGTTTGTGGTGTTATCACAATCCACGTCGTGGGGGAGTCAGTGACCTCTAGAGACAGCTTCTTGAAAAGCCTCTTGGCTTTTAAATATGATGCTGAGTGACTCTTCTATTTTTCTTTAACTGTGGATTTACTAAGCTGCAACACACTTAGTTGGCCTTCAGTTCCTTGTCAAGTGCTTTAAATCTTGAACTCATGTCTGGTCAATAATGATTAGACTTTAGCTAAGATAAATGTATTTATGGAAAATTAACTGAATGTTACGTAGTCATTCATTCTAAAATCCAGTGTTTTGTAAGCAATCACACACGGATCAGAGCCAATACCTGAAAGGGTGGCCACTGGCTCAAGGAAAAATAAATAAATAAATGCATACATACACATATACATACATACATACATAATATAGTGTATTTTTAAAAATAAAATATGTTCAAATGAAATGAAACCTTTAATGAGGTTATGATTTTTTCTCAGAGAAAAATAATGTCTTAACACAGTGTTTGTAAAAATGTTAAAAGAGTAGAGTACCATTTACATAAAATAAAATTACATATGAAAATTTCAATTTCATAAATAAAACAAATACAAATAATTAAACAGAGTAAAATCAAGAAAGTGTAATGGGGTGGGTCATAGCTTTTAAAAGAATATCGGTAAATGAAACATAACAGAAAATGTAATAAAGATAATTTCATTTTCTCTAATAATGGTGATGATTATAGAGTATAAATTTTGTTTTGATATTTCTGTGTCCCCACTCAGCTGAGCTATTTTATCCCTCCATTATTAGCATTTATTGTTACTGGTCCCTGATGTCCAATATCCCAGTGTTCATTTTTACAGGCAGTTTGAAGCTTCGAATTAAGATCACTGGACTGGTGTGTACTTAATCTCTTTTTATTTTTTATTATTTTTTTATTATTTTTAAGATTTTATTTACTTATTTCAGAGAGAGGAGAAGGGAGGGAGAAAGAGCAATGTATGGTTGCCTCTCACATGGCCCTCATTGGGGACCTGGCCTGCAACCTAGGCATGTGCCCTGACTGGGAATCGAACCAGGACCCTCTGGTTCCCAGCCCACGCTCAATCCACTGAGCTACACGAGCCAGGCATTTAATCTCTTTTTATTGCATCATATCTGCATCACTATGCCATATATGAATGAAAGTTTTAAGAAGTTTTATGGGGCTAGTTCTAATTTGAAACTAAAAAACATAATTGCTATTTGCTTGAATTGGTCTAGAATAAGTCTTCAAAAAGATGACGAAGTATGCAAAGTGCTGAATATTCTTGAATACGCTCAGTTTTTATCTTGGAATAATTGTATGGACATTTGTATTGTTGGTGTAAAACAACACTAATAAAACTTCTGTTGTCTCAGCACACATCAAGGTAAAACACTGAACTATACCAATAATCACTTTTCTTCACCACCACACACTTAGAGTTTAAAAACAGGTCCTGGCTGGTGTAACTCAGTGGATTGAGCGTGGGCCTAAGAACCAAAGGGTCACTGGTTCAATTCCCAGTCCAGGCACATGCCTGGGTTGCAGGCCAGGTCCCCAGTAGGGGGCACACAAGAGGCAACCACACATTAATGTTCCTCCCACTTTCTTTCTCCTTCCCTTCCCCCCTCAGAAAATAAATAAATATGTTTTTTAAAAAAATTATCAGAATGGTTTTGGTTTCCCAAGGCACTCAGAAATATTAGCTCTGGTAATATACATCAGTATATGAAGTGCTCAATATAAGTTAAAATCAAGAGATTCTCTTATCTTGGAGACAGATTTCCAATTACTGCCTTTTCCTACATCACATAGCATTCTTGAGAGGTCATCCAGGGAGTAAAGGAGTTATTCATTTTTTTTCCTGTAATTTGTCCAAGTTTCCTATTAAAATTGAAGAGCTCAAACGAACTGCCCACAAATATTAAGGCGCTTCCACGGTTAAAATATGTATGTATATGTAGGTACATGCGTGCATATACACATTCATGTTGCATACCAGACAAACTGAAATCAGTATGGAAACTCTCTGCAACCTTAGTTCATGAGGAACATTATTACTAATATCTTTGTCACATGATTACTGGACCATGGCACCTTTTCCTATTCCTAATTGCGTTCCATAGTTTGCTGCAGACAATAGCTGTCAGCTCTGCCAACCTCTGCTGATATTTTAATTGCTTTCTTTTGTTTCTATACACAATAAAAGCTTTTGAGATAAATAGCAATTAAAATATACAAATATATTCAGCAGTAATCACCAGTTTTTTCACCGACAAGCCAAAGAATGAGACTCTGACAGGACTAAATGAGTTTATGTTTCATTAGGTTGAACTTAGTATAGAAATGTTTTTTCCAGTGCTAGTTTGTAGCAAGTTCAAAAATGATACGAGTGCAACTCACTAATTTTACTTGTCTATGCATCATGAAAATTTCATTATTATTGCCACTAATGAAAATCTCCAGATTGAGGAGATAATAAATGCTAGGTTTTGTCAAGATCATGAGAAGTAAAGATTTGGCTATTACTGAGTTTAAATAATCAACATATTAAAATCTGTTTTATGTTAACTTTTTGGCATTTTGCAGGAAAACAAGTGTACATCTATTTGTTATTGTGATCCAAACAGGTACCTAATTTTAATGTAATGACAATATTAGATTAATTAAAAACATTATGAAATGTTCTTGTTTTGATGTGGAGTGGGTAGAGTGCTAATTTCAAAGTGTATGTGAATTTTTTAATGAAATAACATGATTTGCGGCAAGCCTTTCTCTGAGAAATACATGACTAACAATCACATTTGTGTTAGATTATCACTAGGACGATGTCCTTTTCTTCTTACTGTCCAATCAGATCTAATCTTATGTCTCAGGCCAAACTAAGACCTATCTGCTCTGTCAAAATATGAAAAACACTTCAAAACATGAAATGTTTTCTCCTTTTTCCCCATTATTTAACTATTTCTTTGTAAACTGTGTATATGTTTGAGATGATTTATCATTGACCAGCTCTTATCTAAATGTTTATGGTTATTTCATATGTATGTGGTTTATTTTATCTTCCCCACAGGATTATACATTCTTGGCAGTGATTAAATGCAAAATTCTATGTCTTTTTATGGCAATTGTTCAATGTCTCTTCCATGGTGTTTACGCAAGTAATGCTGATTTGTTTGATATTTTTGTGAGACAGATGATCAGTGAATTTTATTGTATGAATCAATTGTCATAATAAAGAGCAGAAGGAACACAAAATCCCTTATACTCATTCATTATATTCAGAATTTCAAGTATATTTACCAGGTCAAGTTATAACTAGCCAGAGCAATAGGTCCACTAACTTGAAACCTGAAAATTTAGTGGAAAATATTCAAGAAAGCACCAAACTGAATGGACAATTAGATTACCTTGTGTTATATAGGAGATGGCTAAGGAAAAAATGCTATGGGAATACATAGGAAAAAGTATTGTAAATGTTCATTATTATCTTATATAATGAATTTACTACCTAACCCTGCCTGCCTGTCCTTAGCTGGCATTGCTAATTAAGTAGGTTCCTCTCGCTTCTTTTTCAAAAAAGAAGTGGAAGATGTGATTAAAATTTGAAGCTGAATGAAAAAAATAGAGTGAAGAGTTACCCATGATTATGAAAGAATATATATTTTTGCTACATGCCCACACCTCACCTTTTAAAATTACTTTTTTCTTATAATGACAATTTCTTGAGCTATTTCCATGAGTTTGCCATTGTTCTGAGTGCTACATAAGTACTTAAGCATTTAGGTCTACTCTCTGTTCTACACACAGTTACTAATTTTATCCCCACTTTAGAGATGATGAAACTGAAGCAGAGTTGTTGAGTAATTTGTATAAGGCCATATTCTGAGAGACAGAGGTGTTCATTTTGGAAACCAGTCAACAAGACACCAGAGACTGCCTCATATGCTCTATGTATCTTGTTTTACTCTTTGTTTGCTAGCCATGCCCCACTGCTCTGGGATGATAGCACAGATTTATGTTCCCATGCATTAACAGTAAGCAGATACCATAATGTGCACCTGCCTTTACTTCCAGTGTAATTTACATGTGAGTGATTCTACATTCAGCATTCTCCATGCTCATCTTTTTTTCTGCCTCTCCAAACATGTTGGAGAATTCCACTTGTACCTTATGGATTATCACTTTGAATTCAAAATATGTTCTGGACATTAAAGATGGGGTTGAGCCTGGCTGGTGTAGCTAAGTGGATTGAGCGTGGGCTGGGAACCAAAGGGTCCCGGTTCGATTCCCAGTCAGGGCACATGCCTGGGTTGCGGGCCAGGTCCCCAGTGAGGGCCATGTGAGAGGCAAACATACATTGCTCTTTCTCTCTCCCTTCTCCTCTCTCTGAAAATAAATAAATACAATCTTAAAAAAACAAGATGGGGTTGAGAATGAAGTGTAATTTGTCATTTTGAGTATTCTTGTTCTCTCAATTCTATTGTACTTTTCTAATCAGTAAGGCAATATATTCACCAAACTTCTGGCCAATAACATTCAGTTAATCACTGTCCTTTTTTCTCTTTTTTATCCTTTCTCTCCATTACTGTTCATATCAGAGCCCTACTCAACAGTTCCTCCTAAGTTGTTAATTTCTTTGGCTTTTCTTCCTAGAGGAAAGAACCACAGCATCTAGTTCTTCCACCATAATTTCTCTTACACACCATTTCCTCCATGGCATTACTTTCTAAAAACACCAGTTGTGAATAATACAACTATATCAATCTTATAATATTTGAAGGCTTCCTAGTCTCTACAAAATAGTTGTTGTAGTAATTAGTCTAACAGAAGCCGTCCATGTGTGCCGAATTAGTTCCCTATTGTTGCTGTGCAGCATTCTCTTTCAGACCTATATGGTTTATTCACCCATCCACGTCCGGAAGTCCCATGTTCTCTATTCTTCAGCTTCAATCACATCATTTCTTCTCTCCAGAGAACGAACTTCCCTTCTCTCCACTTATTAGAATTTTCTTTAAAAAAAAATGCAAGTGTTAGTCCCCCATGCCTCTATAAAATCTCTATCGGTAATGCTGGTACATAGTTGTTTCCTTTCAAAATTCTGGGGTTACTCTGCTTTTGTCCACTTATTTGTCACTTATAATGGATTGAATTATTTTTGTGTTTTCTCTTTACTCCCATTTTATTTCCTGCCATGAGCACCATATTCTATTTTTGTTCTGTGTAAAATCATGTATTTATAGGCCCACTCTCTAGCACAGAATTTTCAATGTAGTAAGAATTCAGATATGAGGTTGTCAATACATACAGAGTATTCCAGGACAACCAGCTTGAAAATGCAAATAACTTTAAATATGCTAATTAGGAATGCCTCCAAGTATGTCTAGATAATATACTTTAAACAAAGAAATTACTAGCAATAAAGAGAAAACTGTGTTACATAAAGCTGATTTTAAAATGTGATTGTCTTGCAAGAATTTTTCCTGTCCCCAATTTTTAAGCCACAAATAACTAACCATGAATATAAGTTTCAAAGTATGATAAGTGGAATAAGAAAATAAAAGGAGAAGGCTGGCAAAGCATGAACTCAGGAGAAAAAAAATAGCCTGTAATTTTTTTCCCAAAGGTTACTTAAAATGGCATTAAGAGTAGAAGTTTTTTGGCCCTTGCTGGGTAGCTTAATTTGTTAGAGCATCATTCTGATATCCCAAAGTTGTGAGTTCCATCCCCAATCAGAGCAAATACAAGAATCAACTAATGAATGATAACTAAGTAGAACAACAAATCCATGCTTCTCTCTCTCTCCCTCTGACAAATATCAATTGAATCTGAATTTTAGAAATCACTAACACAAGTGATTTAATTCAAAAAGAAAGTTAGCTGTATATTTAGCTTATTATTCTCTGCCTTCTAACCCTATCTTGTTGCAAAAATTACTTATAATAGAAAATGGAATACTATGGTAAATTCATGAAATAGGGTGTCTTCACAATACTTTTATTGCATTTTATTATGATACTTTGAATATTGGTAGTTTCAGAATTGTATATAATAATCATCCACAATTAATTAGGTAGTATAATTAGCTGGGATATTCACTGTTATCCACCATTTACCTTCTCCAGCCTCTCCTCCCTTTGCTTGACTCTTCTCCTTGCTCTTCCTGGCTCTGTATTCTTTTTTCCTCTTTACTGAATTTATTGGGGTGGCATTGGTTAATAAAGTTAGATATGTTTCAGGTGTACAGTCTATAACACATCATCTGTATATTGCACTGTATGCTCACCACCCCATGTCAAGTCTCCTGCCACCACCGTTTATCCCTTTTTTTCCCCTCTCCGGTCTCCCTCACTCACACTTCCCTCTGGTAATCACCGTACCTCATTTTTCTATGAATATATATGTATATATATTCAGACACATATATATGCATTTTTTTGCTTAAACGTTTCACCCAGCTCCCTGATCCCTTCCCCTTTGACAGCTGTCAGTCTGTCTGTTCTCTGTATCTATAAACAAAATAAATTAACAAATAAAATAGAAACAGACTCATAGTTACAGAGAACTGGTTCTGTATTCTTTTATTCTGGCTCTTTTTAGTGAATAAACTACTCTAATCATTTGTCTGGCTTTAATTTTTTCAGTTGTTTTGGGACATGAATGAAGTAACACATAATTTTAGGTAACTATTTAGCATTCACAAGAAATAAACTTGAGTGGATTGAGCGCAGGCCTGCAAACCAAAGCATCGCCAGTTTGATTCCCAGTCAGGGCACCTGCCTGGGTTGCAGGCCAGGTCCCCAGGGTGGGGTGTGCTAGAGGCAACCGCACATTGGTGTTCCACTCCCTCTCTTTCTCCCTCCCTTCCCCATCTCTCTAAAAATAAATAAAATCTTTTAAAAAAGAAACTTTATAATATTAAATATTAAGTTGAATTTTTTATGTTATGGTGTATCTCATCCTTCAAGTCATGGAGAGGGGCTTACCTTAAGAGCACCAAGTGTGATCAGATGTAAAGAATGTAGACGTAGATGAGCATACTTGAAGACACCCAAAATAAAGGACTTGAACAGGGCTTACACGTTACACTG
This sequence comes from Micronycteris hirsuta, assembly GCA_004026765.1. Classification (NCBI taxonomy): domain Eukaryota; kingdom Metazoa; phylum Chordata; class Mammalia; order Chiroptera; family Phyllostomidae; genus Micronycteris; species Micronycteris hirsuta. The sequence goes on from PVJI01017368.1 coordinate 8,270, forward strand.
CATCATCGTTCAAGGGCCACGTGTCCTGTAATCAACTGAGAGGGAAGAAATGTCCCTGATTATATATTTGTTTTATTTGAATTTAACACTTTTCAGCTCAATGTGAAATGAAAACTTGTGATCATCATGAGAATGCTTTGGCATTAGATTCAGTACTTACTGAATTGCATTCAGAAGATGCACTGGCTGTGAAATACGAAGTGCTGTCCCTTTCAGTTCTAGAGAAGTGCTGTGGGCCAAAGATCCCATTTCAGCAACCATATGAAACTCAAAAATAAAAATGACATTATATATCCCTTTTTGTAAAAAGCCCATACCGTATAATGATAGTAAAATCTTTATAGTTCCTGATGCCATTGTAAAAATAAAATCAAATAAAATAGAAATACAAAGGGTCATGCAGATAACTTAAAGAAATTCTCCCTAAAATCAGTCCCTTACTCTTCTTTCTGACTTCTCTGGCTTCGTGGGCATGCAACCTGGAGCACAGGACTCCACACTTTTTAGGGGTGCCACATTTGCCGTGATACCCTGTAGTTGCCATCTTGAAGTCTCGATAACTTTTTACAGGAGGCTTACATTTCTGTTCTGCAATGACCTTGTCAAATTATGTGGTCAGTCCTGCTTCTCTTCTTCTCAACCATGTAGTTTAAAACTAAAAGACAGTCACGCCTCCATAGCCGAGGTTCACAGCCACAGGTTCAGTCAACCTCAAATCCAAGCCAGTGTTTTCAATCCATGGTTGGGAATTCGCAGGTGCAGAGGGTTTTACACCATTTATATAAGGGATTTGAGCATTCTCAAATTTTGGTATCTGTCGGAGTCCTGGGACCAAAGAATGCCCTGTAGATACCAAGGAACTACCATACTGCATTTGGTAAAGCTATCACTTTGGGGGCAGGCTTAAAAGAAAACCTCATTTTCAGTCATCTTTCAAGAAAATAATATGGATCTAAATTATAAACTATTAATCACTAATCATTTTTGTTTCATCACTCATATGTTGAACACAATATGCATCAGTGGTTACAATGTATTTGGGATAGAGCTTCAGGAGGATAGTCTCGAAATTTATGCACATTTTGATTTTACAATAACACTTTCAAAAACATTCATTTTAGAAAGATGCCAATGAGGAGGTATGTGCAGAGACATACAAAGTGGAACTTTTTTTTTTTTTTTTTACCACAGGAAGTCATTTAAAATAGCATTTTCTTCTAAAGTTTGTATCTTATATTATCGATGGTATTTCCTACTCTAAATGTCTTTTTCCAAATCATTCTCTCACCATGCATTTCTTTTCATGTCTGGATTATAGCTACACTATAGAGAAAGACAATGGCTGGAAACACTTGTTTTACAGAGGCTCAGTCTGTAAAGAAAAGTGCTTTGATAAAATGGAAATACTTAAAAAAAGACATCCATTACTTGGCCAGTCTTAAGCAAGCTGATCTTAAACTTCGGAAGAACAGCAGCAGTCCCTCATGTCAGTCCATAATTTTCTAGTACCAGGAAAAGACAATATTACCTTTAGAAATCCAGAGGCTACGGTTCCATAAGTTCTGCCCAGGACTTTCTTCTTTGTGTTTTCACCATGTGCATTTCATTTAAAGGAAGTGATGGCCACATGGTTTTGATTCATTTACACTCAGCTCATAAAAAATACTGTGTTTTAAGAGGTATTTGATGTCCACAGAATTTCTGAACCTCTATATAAGTTATTTTATTAAAACCAGGGAGTTACACTTTGCTAGCACATGCAATTAAATACCAAATGGCTCATATTTGTTAAAAAAATAAATCTCTCAAATCTCAGAATGAACTTGTATATCTACTTTCTCATCTCTAGGATTTTGTTTACAAATTCCCAGTGAGTAGGGACTTGTGTAAGTTACTTCAAAAATTCAAGCTTAAAACATTTTTACTTCACTATATAGTTGTCATTATTTCTCTCTTTTTCAAAAAAAATTGTTTTGTAGTTAAAAATTATATTCATATTGTACTCAACTTCTTTGTAAACATGATCTTTTTAACTTTATTTTTGTTGTGGACAATATCACAGATGTCCCTGTCCTCTCCACCCCAGTGCTGATGTTCTTCCTCCCTCACTGCCCACTTCCTCTTGGCCACACTGTTGCCTGTGTCCGTGGGTCATGCGTCTATGTTCTTCGGCTAATTCCTTCACTTTTTTCATCTATTCTCCCCACCCTCAATAGCTCTCAGTCTGTTGCATGTATCCGTACCTCTATTTCTATTTTGTTTGTCTGTTTAATTCTCATTATTTCAATCTTATATTCACATAGTACAGCATATACTCTTAAACATATATATGAATGTGAACTTCTTGAATTCTATTGACTGTTTCGTGATACCTCAACATTTCAGAAGTTTAAAGCGTATACTTTAGGAAATTATTAAGTATAACAAGAATTTAGAGTCATAGTTTTCCACTTATGATTTCTCTTTCAAAATTGCTCATCCAAGTGAAAATTCTATTTCATCACTTGAGTTTTAATTAACACAAGATAATTAATTCAGGTCACCTCATAGACAAACATTTACACTGCAGAAACCTAATAAATAGGAGCCCAGTAGAGGTCGGTTCCCAGTTCACAGAGGAAAGCACAAATATGAAGTAACTGGGTTACATGAGAATGAGAATCACCTGGCCTTTTGGCCAGGACAGCCATCTCCCAGTAATTTGCCAAAATGATTAACGCAAAGGGAGACAGGAGAGAGTACTGTGGTATGTTCTCTAAGCCTTTTAGAAAACAGAGTTGCTCCATTGGCCACACGCATGGGAATCTACAAGAAAGGTGATGTCACCGACATCAGGGGAATGGGCACAGTTCACAGAGGAATGCCCCACAGATGTTCCCATGGCCAGACTGAAAGAGTTTGCAATGTCACCCGTCCTGAGTGTGCATTGTTGTGCACAAACAAGTTAAGGGAAAGATTCTTGCCAAGAGAATTAATGTGCACATTTAAATATCAAGCACTCTAAAAGCCAAGATAGCATCTTGACAAATGTAAATGAAAATATTAAGAAAAAAAAAGGGGAAAAATGAAAGTCACTTGAGTTCATCCTGCTCCAGCCAGAGAAGCGTATTTATGAGAACCAACAGAAAGGAGCCTGAGTTACTGGAACCTATCCCCTATGAATTCTGGAATGATAAGTAAAAAAGTGTAAGACCTCTGTACTATTAATTAAAAAAAATAATTGTTTATTTGTTTAAATTATATTCATTTATCAAACTGAAGAGACTATATTTTAACTTTTTTACTCTTTGCTACCACAGCTCCAAGATTGGTTTATCCAAACCTATGACCTGTTTTATGTATTTTTATTTTTTTTTATGTCTTAGCAAAACCAATCATTATCTCCATGACAGAATTCAGGAATGTCATACGATTAGTATGCTTTATGTAATGTATCTCTTACGACCTCTTAACCTACTTACTGATGCGTGACATTTCTTTGGGTGAGAAGACTATTTCTCTCTATAGTCAAACATCTGTTCAAAAACAAATAATTTGAGCAATTGTAAATTAAGCCCAATGAGAAAATGTTTTCCTAAAAGGATTGTTTCTGAATAATATTAGTCTACATATGATAAAATTCTCACATGCAGTTGTTCACTGTTTTTGTTTTTTACTGCAACTCAGTGATTTTTTAAAAATAGTCATTATTCCATGGGCTATAATACATATATTTTAATTATCATGGTAGGGTTATTATTATATTACTTATGAAATTTAAGAAACCTACAATACTAAATGCCTTTTATCATTTACTGTCTTTTTTGTAATTATTATCATGTATTTCAATCTACAGAGTAATGTTGTTATACCTTTTTATTCACAATATGTTCTCCACATCACACTGTTGTTATTTAGTATGATATGTACTTATCTGTTTCCATTCAATCCATCCTGTGAACTTCATTTCTATCTGGTGTCATCTCTCTTCCATCTAAAGGTGTTTTTTTAGTGTTTTTTATAGTGCAGTGTTAGGGTTACACATTTTTTCAACATCTGCTTAGTTTTAAAAAATCTTATTGTACCAATTTTTGAAATGTAATTTGTCTTTATAGACATTACTTTAAAGTAGTGACAATGATGCCATGATATTATTTTGACATTTTTAAAAATATCACTTTACTTTCCTCTGACCTCTGCTTTTTCTACTTAGAAGTCAGCTATCAGTATTACATCTTTCTAAGTACTTCATTTTTTATCCGGATTTTGTCTAGAATTTTACTCTTTATATTTTACTTTCATTTGTTTTGGCAGTAATAGCATTACTTATATAAATGTGCTCGGGTTTTCTGACTTACTTGAATCTATATGCTGGTAAGTTATTCTTTTCATGAAGTTTATGAGTTCCTAATAATTCATTATTTATATATAAAATATATAACTATTCATATGAACACAAATTATGCTCACATACACTATTCCCTCTCTTCTCTGTTTCTGGATTCCAGTTACACATATGTTGTACCTCTTGATATTTTCCTTTCTGATCATTAATCTGCTCAGTTATTTCTTTTTGTTTTATAATTTCTTTTCTTTTATCCATTCTCTTTTCTTTAATGTGGGCACTTTAGCTTGCTATCTGTTCAAATATACTGAATATTTCTTATGGAATCTCCAATTTGTGTTAAAATTTTCTGAAAATTTTATATCAGATATTATATCTTGAGCCCTACAGCTTACAAATAATTTTTAGTTATCTACTGTGAATTTATACATGTTGACTTTAGCTCAATCCTTTGCTGGAGGCCGTGATTGTACTGATCTTAATCATACTTTCTCTTTCAAGTAAGATAATTTACTTATTTTTTCCCTAGGTCTTTTGAGTTTCTCTCAAAACTATAAATGATGTTCATCAGATTGACATCTGGGTAAAGGAGAGAGTTGCTGTTCTTTTTATGTAGTTGCTCCCAATATTGTTGTAGTTTTTATAGTTGCTGATATCTTTATTCCATAAATAAATTTTAAAATTATATAAGCCAAAGTCTTGGATATATGTGTTCATGAATTTATGATAACAGTGTTCCATTATAAGTGGATTTCATGCATTTAACTAGCCTTAAAACCAAGAAAAAACAAAACTTTGCTATTTCTTGCTATCTTTCACTCTGTCTCAGTGTGACAAAGGTTGCTGTTTTTGAAAAAATCCTTTAGAATTTTATTTTATTGAAAATAAAAAAATGGAAAAGCATATTTTATCATATTTTCTCCATAGAACATATGCTTAACACAATAAATTGCAAATTGCTGTCAATATTTCAAACCCATAACCACTATTTTAAAATGTATTTAATACTATTTTACTATAATTAAAGACAAAAACTAATCAAGTTTTAAGATATTTAATGACAAAAAATAGAATGTATGCTTTTTAAAAAGAAATTAAAGAGTTTCAGTAATTGAATGCCAACATAGGCATGCCCGTAATTATTTCCATGTAACAGAGATACAAAAATATTAAAACATGGGTCCTTGTATTCTCCAACTCTGATTATGAAATGAGATACTTAAAGATAATTAATTTTGGAGTTTTAAAATGCACAATGTTTACAAGTATTGTAATAACTTATTTCTTTCTTTAAGATCTTTCTTTATAGAACTTGGCCAAAAGTCATAGTTTCTGATTTGATCTCATTGTGTATCCAATCTCCTAAGATTAAAAAAAAATATATCAAAAATCAGATTGTTTCTTCATACAGATAAATTTTTATAGACCCTGTTTTTTCTAAAATAATGTATTTTCTTGCTAAAAACCTCAAACATGTAACAAAAATGGAAATATGAAATATATTTTTACAATAGTTTTTCCAAGTACAAAAGAAAAATTTCTATCCCAGAAGATTTCAGTTCTTGATGATCTGTGCTTCTCTTCTTCATTGTAATCTGCTGTATATGAAATCTGGGCCCATCTATGTTTCCCTGTGGGACTTCGATGACAAGAGAAACTGATGTGAATAGGAATTTGTGCTGCTAGCTTAGATGTAATAAACTTTTTGTTTCTACCTCAGGAGTTTCTGTCTTCAGACAGCATCCATGAAACTATGGCAAATTAACATGTTAAGTTTTAAGCAGGAAAAAAAAAAAGCCTTCAAACCTGTCACAGTTGTTGACAATACCCATTAAGCACTTACAATGTAATATGAAATGTGCTATATACTGGAGAGAATATATTATGAGTATCACAGTCCAGTACTATGAGTGGGGGGGAGACCCATTAACAAAATGTTGTTACTAAAGCTATGAATAAAATATACAAAAATCTGAGACAGAAAATAAGACCATTAGTAGGGGTGGAGTGAAGAGGCTTGAGAGGGAGCCTGTGAAAGGTTGTCACTGATGACTCTTTAGGAAACAGACTTTGAAGACGACAGATGTACTTCAAGAAGACCCTTGTCACTTGACGAGTGGTTAGAAAGCAAAACAAAAGGAAAAATATGCACATCTAAAGTAGCAACACTTTAGTGTATTACCAATATTTACATGTAGCACTCTAGATAGAACATAGTGAACAAGAAGGAAAGTAGGACAAGGGCTGATTGGGTGAATGGTGTTAAAGAAAAAATAATTCTGACATTTCTTAAAAATGATAAAATATACTTCACTCAAGTCTATTGCAATGGGGATAGATGTTGTAATAGGGCATTCAGGTCCCAACAGAGTGAAGACAAGAGAGAATTTGCAGCCAAAGAGCAAAGTGGGATAGGGGAGTCAGCGAAAGGGAATCAACAAAGAAGAAAAAGAAGGATAGGAGGATTTTTTCTAAACACAGTTAAGATTCTTGCTAAAAGAAGGTCAAGGCTATATACATCAAGGATAGGGGCTGAGGAACTGAATAGAATAGCAAAGACGAGGAACTTCTCATTAAACTCAATCAGCAGGACTTTTGCGAAGACTGGGCTAGGCAGATGAAAGTCAGGGTATGTGTGGAGGCAGGACAAGGTCAAGACCTATCAGGGAAAAGTGCTTGGAGGAGGCTGACTGAAGTTTGGCCAAGGAGAGGACCTTTGCTCCTGGCATGGATCATGCAGAAGCTCACAGGCCATTAAAAGGAATTTATAATCTATTCAAAATATGATAGGTAGGCAGTGATAAAAATTTAAACAAAAACACTTCTCAATTCTGTGATATAGTCATATATTTTAAATACTTTTTTTACATATTATGTAAAAGTAAAGATTAACTAAAACGAATACTTCTGTTTGTAATAATTAGCTAGAAAAGAAAAAAAAATGATTCCTTTGCTTGGTACTCATTCTCATATGGCACTCGTGCAAAAATATTCCTATCAATGCAAACATTTTCAATTTTTTTCAGAATAATATGACTTTCAGAGTTTATGTAGGTCATCAAATATTCCAGAACATAAAATTAGAGTTTACTATAAGATTGAAAAGCATTGAAAGTATTTTATTAAATATGATTTTCTTTGCACCAAAATGTTTTCTTTCTTGTTTTGATACCCAATGCTTTTAAAAATATCCTTGGGAATGACACACAAATCTTACTTCTGTAATAAACCTAAGAAATTCTTACAGAAATTATATCTGTTTCAGATTAGGGTATTTATCAGTGTTTGAATGAGGGGCAGATAATCAATTTCCTTTAACCCCAACAGCCCTGATTTGGAGGTCTGATTTTTGACATAGAAAGTATATTGAGTCATCAAATCATTCTTTATTTTTCTCCTTTGTATATCCCTTTAATATAATACAGAGGGGAGAAAGGAGATGTTTCTAGAATAAAAGCAAAACAGAAATTTATCATATTTTAAAAGATATTTATATCAAAGACAGGAAACAAGAAAAGAAAGAATAGAATGGAAGTGAGGAAGGAAAGAGTTAAGGGAAGAAGGGAGTTAACTCTAGAGGAAAGAAAGATGGAAAGAAGGAAGTAAAGAAAGATGAGAAAAGAAAGAGAAGTAGGAAAGAAGAAAGAAAAAGAAAAGAGAGAGAGAGGACAGAGGCACAGAGGGGCAGAGGGAATTAGCAACTACATTGAAATACAGGACCTGGTAAAAGTAATGCCTGCCTGAGTGTGGTTGGTAGGGTAATAATATGGGTAAAATAATTTATCATTTTAATTTGAACATTTCACCTAAAATGTCATATGGTGTGCTTGACTGTGATATCATTATGTTACTGAATTACATACTTACGATTTTGTAATAAAAATGTTATAATAAGAAGGGGTGTTATGTGTGCCAGATCACACATTATGTATGCTCAAAATATAATAAATTCCAAGCAGTAGGGTTTCAAACTAGTGTGTGTTATTGTTACCAAATCATTCATTATAGGCAGATTTGTATATATGAGAATTAAAAATATTAGGAAATAAAGTGGACAGTAAGCTTTTGTAGACAGCACTTGAGGATGAAAGGCCAACTGTTTATTGGTGTCAGAGAAGGGTGGGAAACAAAGAACCATAGTGACTTGGTTGTTTCCATTCCTTTTGAGAAGTTGAGCATACAGAAGGGAGAATACAGAGACATACTCCTCTGATATTTCCACTGGTGAAGAAAGTTTTCTGGTGGCTGACATTATGAGTAAGTAGTCAACCTTTATGAAATGGAAACAGTAGCAGAGATAAAGAAGGCAGAAGAAACAAAAATAATAAAAATGAATCAAATAAGGGTTAGATTAATGGAGATGAATTAGGAACATTTTACCTACAGTAACAATATTGAGAAAATTCATTAAACCCTGTCAGACAATAGAATGGTATCTGAAAATAGAGAAACATAAAGACCATCAGCAATATAACCTAAATAGCTCTCCAACCTTGGTAAGCTAACATGTCTCCTACGTTACTATATTTTTTGGTCATTATCATTGAGGTAGCATGGAGTGTGTAAGCCAAACAACCACCCGATATATAAATACATGGTCAGGATTCTATAGATGTTAGTTTTTGTCTTGCACTCATTTCCCAAAGTATAAAGAACAGGTTTCTAATGCAAAATTGTTTTTTGATACATGGTGAAATCAGTGACAATGGCAATAGTGTCAGCTGCAGCAATGACACCTATCGTCACTGCCGAGCACTATGTTTGATGCCAGCAGGTTTCTGTGAAATTAAAATGTAGCAGTTCCTGTGTTAGCTTCTTCTCCCTGCCTTTTTTTCATAGATGTACATGAGGTTTATATTTTTATTTGTACAGTACTGATTTGATAGTTTTTGCTGTTATTCTTAATAATATTTTGAAATGTTGATTGATTAGACATTAATTTTGATACTGTAATAATTATATATATAATGTACATGCATATGCCATATCTCTACAGATAATAAGAGGAAATTATGTTCTGTCAGTTGTGATGTGCCATTTTGTAAATTTTACTGACTTTTAAATTTAAAATCTATTCAGGTGAAACAAACCTTTCATTATGGCTCATTATCCTCTTTAAAGAAAGTGACTTACAATGGAGTTTCAAAACCTGTCAACATTCAACCTGGTATAATTCAGCCCAGACCTGTTAGCAGCTGTGCCAGATCTATGTTACCATTCTGCACCTCAAACAGGAGGCACTCTCACGACTTTTTGAAATAAGACATGGGATGTCATCAAGCTCCGGTAAGTCAGATGCCTGGGGACTGCAGTCGGACCAGGGGGAGGACACATGCAAGGTTTCTGGGAAGCTGAGGTCACGGTCAGGGCTCAAGGGTTGTATAGGCGAGTAAAGAGAAGCCGCGGTGAGTCAGGTAAATAAAAAATTTTACTGAATCCAGAGGGATCAGCGTCCTCAGTCACTCAATCCTGCTTGAACATTTGAGTTGCTCTAACCTGCTCCCATTTTACATTCTTTTTCTGTATTCCTAGCAATTTGCAGGTAATTGTTTCCTGCGGCACTATAGCACACTCTGAGGATAAATGCCCATCCCCAACATTAAAACAAGACGTGTGCTGCCAAAATAAAGCTGCTCCCCATTCCCAAATAGAGTTACACTCTCTAGTGAGAGCATCTTTTAAGTATTTTTTTTATTTCTCATGTAAGAAGTGAAAACAATAATAATGCCCTATTTGAATTAAAATGTACGTGTACCTGTAGATAATGAATTAATAATTACATAAAATTAAATCTTAAATATGGGCAACAGTTTAAATACACACACACAGAAACACACACATATATATGTATATTTCTTAAAGATTGTATTCAAGAGCATCTAGAAAACTATGTGGCAATGACTAATCAATTGTGAATGATACTACTTACTATTTCAATTACTCCTAATTCCTCAGAGAAAAGCTTATTCTTATCACAATGACATCACAGAAAAATAGTAAAGAAGTGAGAGGGTATCTAACTTTCTGACCTACAAAACCAATACGAATATGTACGGTGGAAAAAATTGACTCGCTTATGTGATACATAACATACTAGAATCCATAAACCTCAAGTTAATTAAATGGAACTAGGTTAAAACAATTCATATTCATTCCTGTGCATGAATTATTTATCCAATCCTCTTATTGCCAAGAGGGCTTGACAATTACACCCTGTTCTTATTAAATAGAAGCTTAAAGAATACAGGCATTTCCCAATAATTTCAAATTGATTTACTCTGAATAAATAAATCAGCCATAGTATAGTCCAAAATTGACCTTTAGTCTATTCTAAAGCTTCTCTAGGTCCAGTTTTTAAACCACTGACCTTACATACCAGTGCACAAGGAGAGAATTGACATGCACTTCAGAATAGTCATGTATTATTTGTGGGAGAAAGAGAGACTCTATACCAGGGGTGTCCATACTTTTGGTGTCTCTGGGCCACGTTGGGAAAAGAGTTGTCTTGGGTTACACATTAAATACACAAACACTAACAAAAACTGATGAGCAAAAAAAGAGGTCCATGCATAATTTTCATTGATATCCACCACCACATATAAGCAAAAAAGTCCTCACATAACAACCTTAATTATTCAGTGACTCTTTCGATAATCTTTCAAAACCATCTAACAGGTCCCAAGTTTGTGATCATTAATATAGAAAATGTACATATCTAAATAATAAAACTTATTATAAAGCTTAGTAATAAGACTAAGTAATGTTTTAAGTAAATTTATGAGTTTGTGTTAGGCCGCATACATAGTTATCCAGGGCTGCACGGGGCCTGCAGGCTGCACATTGCACTTCTACTCTACACAGGGGTCCGAAGTTTTCTCTCTGCTTCCTTGCTGGCTCCTGATGTTAACATGACAATTTTTCAGACTTTTCATAATGGGCAATACATGAATATAAGGATGGGGTGAGACCTGTGTATCTTCACAAGATTTCTAACTCCCCTCAGATCTTTCAGATGCTGCTCATCACCTGAGTGTTAACCAGGTAGCAGAAAGATTCATCAATCTCTTTGCAAACTTCAAACTGATGTATTATTAAGGCATCACACTTTTCTCCCAGATGTGTCTGCTTACGTCTTAGAAGAACATAGAGCTATGCATGCAACTCATAAAACTTTCATTGAGAGAATATTCTGTAGCAGAACTGCTTTAGGTCATGTCCTTTATATGCGGTGTAGTGGAGAACAAGATAATAAGGCTATCGTTTATATGAAGCATTCAATTAAGAATAGAGAAAATAAGCAAAGTTAAATACGCAAGTAACAAATTGGTGAGTGCTATGCTGACCCATAAAATGATTACGCACAGGCGAACAGGGTAAATGCTTATATTGGGAGGTCAAAAGATGTTCTTAATCAGTAGTCTGAACAGGAATGAGAATCGATACATCTAATATGCAGAGGGAGCATTCCAAGCACAAGGAACAGAGCTTGCAAAGACTAAAATTGCAGAAGGCGCTCAGCAACACTGAGGAACCAAAAGATGTCCAGGGTGGCTGAACCGTGACAAGTGCATCAAACATCTCTGCCGCTGTCTCTTTTGTCTGTGTGATGCACTTTGCTGTGGCAGCCGGCTTTGCACATACGTGCTCTGCTCAGCTTTCTGCCTTAGCTCTACTGGCAACTCTAGCTTCCCTCCCTGATGATATTCTTGTTTTCTAAAGAGATGTTATCAACCCCCTGCAACCTTGGCCTTCATGCATATGCCCAGCAGTTAGTGTCTGGGCAACATGCTCTTTCATAGTCCAAGTTGGTCGTCTGCCTCAGATTAGCAATCCACATATCTTCCTGCCTGAGTAATATGCAGGTAGATATGGTAGGTACACTATGCCAGGAGAGATAGGTACATGCAGCTGTTCCTGTCATTGCCACTTTCCGACCCTCTCATCAGCAGGGTCTGGCATCACAGCGTGGTAGGTGTGTGAGGAGCAGGGGTTGAGGTCAAGGACACTAACAAGGGGAAGACGACTATAAAAATTTTTGGATAGCTAGAACATCTGGTAAGGTGATGGATAGAAACATTTGGCTTTTAGCCTTTTGAGAATTTAAGAAATTCTTCTGCTTTTCCTTGCTCTGGAAAACACAGAATTCTTCTTGGGATTCATCATCAATTTTGAATAGTGACAATATATTTCAGCCACTGTGTTAAATATTCTATAGTCATTATATCATTTCTTCTACTCTAGATTATTTTAATACTGATGAGCATGAGGGTAAATTGTGCCACACCCTAAATCTATAAAGAGAAACATTTGTACATCAGGCCCAGAGGTGTAAAATATATGATAACTTCACATTTAAGTTCAAGGATGGAAGAGAAGGAAGCTTCAGGAACTCTTTTCTGATTATTCTCTTCTGTTCATTTTCAAAAGGAAGATAAGTTCAGAGATATACTTCAAGAATAAAGAGTATAGCCCTGGCTGGTGTAGCTCAGTGGATTGAATGCGGGCTGGGAACCAGAGGGTCCGGGTTCGATTCCCAGTCGGGGCACATGCCTGGGTTGCAGGCCAGGTCCCCAGTGAGGGCCGTGTGAGAGGCAACCATACATTGCTGTTTCTCTCCCTCTCTGTCTCCCTCCCTTCCCCTCTCTCTAAAAATAAATAAAAATAAAATCTTAAAAAAAAAAAAGAATAAAGAGTATAGTTTGGTAAGAGAATCTCTTGCTATCTATATTTAAGTAAATTAAACCTAGTGAGGAAGGTACTGCAAGCTTAGAATTCCCAATATATGTTACAATTTAAAACATTTGAAAGGAGTTAACAATGATAATCATCTATCATTATTATTAAATTTTAATATAATTGTAAATTAATAAAAATAAGAAAACAGCATAAATCAGGTAAATATTAAAAATAAAAACACTGCACAAGACAAATATGGAATGTAATATTGCATCAACAAAGTGTTTTACCTTTTGATCACAATATTAGATGACTGGTGCTCTGTCATTAACCTAATATCACAAGGCATTTCTTCCTGATGCTCCTGAAATTATGAATATATAGCAAAAACTTCTCCCAAAGTTGTAATTGTAATTATACAAGACAATATAGAAAAGTCAGAAGTTGAAATGAAAGTTTGCGAAAGAATATCATGTTGCACGAATGATTCCAATTCTTCACTCTGGGTTTGGGTAGACCTTTCTAACTTTATGATGGAATGGTGTCTAATGCCTAGGTCATCACAAAGCAAAGTTGAAACCCATTTGAAGATAAGTTTTATGGGCAACCTGTTCTTACCCTTTACACTGGTAAATTTCAGAGAGAAATAATTAGCTTTGCTCTTGTGAGCAAAACTATCAAAAAATTCACTTTCCAACAGCATCCAACCAAGATATTCTAATCATAATCCGTTCTTTCAAGAAATGTCAGTAACATGGCAAACCAGGCAGCCATCACTGCCCTGTTGGGTCTTTATGGGGATAAAACTTTTCTTTGGGCTGCAGACGGCTCTTTAATCTTATAATGGTTCAGAATTGTCCAACTGTATTCTGTTTTTAGAATTTTTACTGGAAGAGAAATGTACCCTGAGTCCCTTATTTTATTAACCTATTTTGCTAGATGGATGAAAGTTTTAAAAATAATAAGGCCAGGATTTCTATGACTTTATATAATGACACAATTCTCCTACCGCTCCTGTGATTTCAGCTCCAACAGAGATTAGAACACTCTTATTTTACGGTTTTCTTTGTATGAGTTTAAAGCACAGTGTTATCCCTGTTATGATATTTATGATATAAATTCTTAATAGCAAATTAAAATATATCTATAAATATAATTTTATATGAATACTGTTAGCTAATAAGAGCTAAAATAAAGAGAACAGTTAAATAGATTATATTTCCATAATAAAATCTAAGCTTTTAATGATTACTATATTTTTATTATTATAGTTTTTTTTCTGCAAACATCCCAGAATCTTACAATTGAGTCACTTCTCAGGGCCTTTTACTTCATTATTTTTTTCTGTCTTTTTTCTGTTCTTTTTATTAAAACAGCAGAGGTCTCTTTGGAGCCCCCTGCTTAGCAGTGCCGCAGGGATTTAAACTTTAGCAAGTTCAAAGGAAACAAGAATTATAAGGAGAAGCCTTGGATTTATATAGATTCTTTTGAAAAGCTCAAAGTATGAGAAACCTCTCCCATGGTCAGGGTTAAGGTTACGAAACACAGAACATACAAATCTCTATATTCTTGTCACTTTCTCATTCTCCTATACAATTCAGAAAAAAAAACAAAAAAAAAAAACACCTTATTGAAAATGGTAGGTGCAGTATCAGTCACGATCCCATCAGGAAACAGATTTCCACTCAGATTTTTCAGGAGCCTTTATTAAAGAAAATGCCTAGCAGCCATAATGAGAAGTTTAGGGGAAATAATGAGGAGTTTTGAGGTACCCAGATACTAAGATGCCTTTACTGGCCTTAAAATAATGAAAAGCACAATAGAAAATCAAGCTACTGAAGACCTGTGAGAGTCAGACCCAGAGAATAATGGCTGCGGAAGGGGTGCTGTCCAGGTGAGTGCACATGGCCACAGCCAGGGAGTGCTGCCCATAGCAAGGAAAGTGGATGACAGCTGTCCCTCCTCTTTCCTTCCGGTCCCTCTTGGAGCCTCCCGCTAGCCCAGTTACCTAGAAGTCACCTCATATGGGAGCATGAGTGACACTGTCTGTAGGAATGGACTCCTTGGGCATAAAAAAGAAGTAGAGAATAAATGTGGAAGAGTGCAAAAAGGAAAAGGAATATCATGCCCTTTAGTTCTTTATTTTCCTTTGTGAAAATTAAAAAAAAAAATTGCATAGGATAGAAAATTCTACTAACTTATTACATTACTATGGGGTGATGTCAATCAATGCAACCTGCCACCACTAAAATAAAAAATGTAAAATTAGCCACTTCTAGAACTCTTCATATCAGGTGACAGAAAACCCTAGCTGAGGTGACAGGGTCAGAGTAGAGAAACGATCATCAATGTAAGGTATGCCTAGCTACTGAGAAGTGAGGGAGTTCACTGCAAATGGAACACAGAACACAGACATAGATGAAGAAACTTTAGCCCTTGTATTTCACTTAATTGTACTTATGGTTTTCTATATTTAGGTATTTACTTACTTAGGTTTGAATTTCATCTACACTATCTAAAGGGGTACATTCGGAGTTCCTGAGTATGTTGTGCACAATGAAACCATTGCACTAATGAATATTAAGACTTACATAATCACCAATTCATTACTCACATATTAAGTGCCAAAAATTGTATCGCCCTCCTCTACTAAAAGATACCATTCTTAGAAAAGCAGTTGCAATTGGAGATGGTATTTGATTAAGTTCAGAGATATCCACTTTCATCCATTTGGCTTTTGGAGAAACCAGACAGGCAATTGCTTGGGAGGTAACAGTGGATGTAACTACACCAGATACTTTTAAGGTTTTGTTAGTCTTACTAATCGCTATAAGGCCTCATGGGTTGTTTTATTGCTGCTGATTTTTTGTGTTGGTGAAGTAGAGATGTTTCTTGGTGTTTTATGCGAATCTTCTTATCCTAATATGTCTTAATTTATAGAACAGGGAAGCAGTAGAGTTTTAGATGTTGCTAATATATTAATTTCAATTTATCAAATTTTGCCCAAGGGGAATGAACTGAAGCTGTGTTGGTGCCTGCTATATCCCAGTTGTAAATAATAATTTAGGTAAAATCTTTAACATCAGGCTTCCATAAGCTCCTACTCTAACTGAAGAGCGAAGATGGCGTTTCTTGTTCCAAGGTGTCAGTGGCAGCGAAGACAATCAAACATCTCTTTGAAAGTCTTGACATTTTTCTTTTTGTATCTCCATTGTACTAGTAAATGCTTCCATGCCTTTTGGTATTACCAGATTCTTCTTCAAAGGGATGTGACATCAACTTCAAATAACAGGTTATGGATTTGTAAACAGACTTACATTTATGAACTACGTTAGAATCAGGGGAGAGACAACACTATCTTTCATTAGCACAGTGGCTCACCAGATGTTGCACTTTTATTTTTATTGTACTAATCAAAATATAACATGGCTGTCTCCTAGGAAAACCATAATCCATTTAGTTATGAAGGTGACGTTATTGTGATAGATGTTGCAATCATACTACCCGGCATTTAAGCGGTTCCCTCCATGCCTCTGAAGGGGAAGTGCTGCCGCAAAGGTTCTGCCATTTCAATCTCCCACCATGTCCATTGTTAGGTGCCCAATGGCATTATCCTCCTATTGGCACCTACACTTTGCAGGGAATGGTCACCTTCAAGATTCTCAGTGATGTTGGTATCCTCCTTATCAATAGGTCCTGTACTACTTTAAGTAATAAAAGCATTCTTTGGACACCCTAAAGTAATATAATCAGGTGGTAGGTTATCTCACCTTACATAACAAATTCATTCTAACATTCCCATCTCCTCGTAACTTTTTACTTCTTTCTCAATACTTTGGCACTCTTCTTCACTTACTGAAAACCTTCATTGTTCAGTACAGATATTACATACAGTTACTAGGATGGTTTAAATTAATGGGACTTAATATTTTTATAGAGTTGGCTCCAGAATGTATCAGTAGTTTAGTATTTCATGTCCAAAGATTTTGCAGCACATTGAACTTTCAATTTCCAGTTAGAAAACTGTTCAGAGAGATTTAGTTGAAGAAGTTGGACATGGAAATATGTTTAATTTTGGGAATACAAAGAGTGGGCTTGTGTTCCCACTCTTTGTATGTGGTTCCAGGAAATAATTATAGCTGAGGCCCAGTCAGCTATTTATGTGAAAAGGTGAAAAGAAAAAGTTGGCAAGATAAATTTCCTGGGAAAGAACTAAGTAAATCCTCATGTCAAAGCCTTAACCAATTGGACATGAACTTAAGGCAGTTTTCCAAGGTATACGAAGATACAGATTGCTAATAACGAAAGCAAAGCAAAAGCCGTGTGATAACAGGGATGCAAAGAAACACTGATGGAAGTTTTTAAGAGGAAGATGCAGTTGACAATGACTTACACTTTTAATCTAGAGCAAAGGTAACAATAATAGTTTTGGACTTCACATATTGTTGATGATGACGAATCTAGAGCCCTTTGATTTCAAGAACTTAGTAAGGCAATTACAGAACAAGGCTAATATATTTTTCCAGGTCTAAGTCAGAAATTACAAAATACTTCTTATCCTTATTTCTACTTACACATGCATTTCTCTGAAAAATTTTAAACAAAAATATAAAAGTATTATTTCTTGCCAGAATGACAAATATACATTTCTCTGATAATTCCTTTGGTGTTCAATTGATATGTGAACAAATGATATGCTAGAATTAAAAAAAAAAACAAACAAACTTCTAAATAAATTTTACTTCTATAATTTTCCAGTGTTTGATGAACTAAAAATAGATATAAAATTAACTTATTTTTCTTTTTAATAAGTGGTTAAGTAAATGCATACCACACTAATAAATGTTGATAGTACTACTTAGTTTCCAGCGGTTTTAAAGATATTAGATAAACTAATAATCTAAACTAATCTGGGAATTTTATAAAATCATCACAAAATTTTTAAAAATGCTAACAAATTATATTTGAAGATTCAGCCTATAGTATCTTATCTTTATTTTGAGGTATTTAACATTTTTCATACATAATTAAGACCTTTCCAAAAATGGTTTCCATTCTGAATCACCAGAGTAAACTTAAAGAAGCTTAGTATTTTGTTTTCAATTCTAATTCAAAAAGTATACATATGCGAATGAAACATGATTCAAGATGATCAAATTTACTTGTTCATGTAGGCAGCATACACGGCTCCTTATTTGGCATTAGTGAGAGCGTTATTGAAAGTTGGTATGGTGACTATTTTGTTTTCCTTTCTGTCATCAGCATTACACTCAGTAGAAACCACCAGAAGTGTGTCCTTCTGAACAGAAGTGAAAACAAGGTATGTCAGGTACCGATCAGAAACATGGCTAAGGAATTGGCAGTCTTTACAAACAAGTCGAGAGGCAGAGATGGGCACTTTGGGGAAAATATTTATATATTGCATCTCTTCACTGTGCTTCATGCCCTTTGAATAATTTTCTATAAAAATTGTTCTTAATTAATTTTTTAGTTTTTCTAATTTTCTCTTGAAATCATCCATAGCATTTAATTCTAAAGGTCACATTTTTATTTCTAGTAGTTCTGGCATTTCTTTCAAGTCTGTATTTTTACTGATTCTCTGCTAATTTTTAAATGCTTACACAAATATTTAACCACTTTCTATATAAATATTTAATGGTCTAACCCAATAGGTCTATTATTTAAAGCCCTTCAGGGTCTGTTTCTATTTTTGGTAGTAACTTTTCTTTTTTGTCCATTATATAATATATTGTTCCATGAATGACAAATTGTACAATGGTTGCTTGTGGTCCGGGGACTGAGTTTTCAGCAGAACTGACAAGAGCAAGCCATGAGCGACATGAGGGGTTTAGACAAGGAAGATGTCAGGAATAACTCCCATGATTCTAGCCTGACTAATTTTATAGAAGGTAGTGCTATTTACTATGATAAGGAAGAAATGAGCATTAGGACCACTGTAAAGAAAGGAAATCAAAATCTTAATTTTTAATAAACTATGATAAAAATGTCTGCATTTTGAGTACAAGTCTGAGCTCATGAGAATGTTTTCTTTGGGATTAGTTATCTAGCTACTAAATTAATCACCTTCACTTCTAAATTTTTACAATGAGTTTCCACAATTTGAAGTAATTCACGTATGTTGTGCTTCTTGTGATTTAAAAAGAAAACTAATAAATTTACTTAAATTAGAAAATAAACATAACTATGTGTGTAATAGGGAGTCCTTTTTGTGCATGCCCTTTCAACAGAAATATAACAGTCACAAATAAATTCTGAAATATGAAGGATGCTTTACAGTTTAAAACCAGTTCTCAGTTTGACAACTGTTTTAACAGGATGAGAAGAACACTTAAGTATCAGATTTAGGACAATTTGCATAAATAAAAATATGCTAAAACATTTAAAAATAAAATACTAAAGATTTAACAACTGATGAATATTAATGGGTGAAGGAATCTAATTTTCCAAAAAAAATGGGAAATCTCACTCTGCTTAAACTAGCTATAAGGGATTGTGTTTTCTGTGACTAACCCTGAAAGACCCACCTCTCCAAGTGAGATTCTCATATAAAATGCTGAAGTTTATGAAAATGGTTATAACAGGACATTTGTTCTGTTATTAAGTGATATACAAGAAGTATTTGAAACTAAAGGGAGTATGCAAAGTTCGTGTCTGAGAACAACCCCTTCTGTATTAGTGGACTTCTTCAGAGAAACAGAAATGATAGGAAATGTACATAGTTACAGGTATGTAACGGAAGATGTCTTATGGGAATGTATTTTTGTGCTTATGGAGACTGAGAAGTCTCATTGCCTGATGCCTGCAAGTTGGAGAACCAGGAGAGCTGGTGGTATAATCCCGTCCAAGTTCAAAGGCCTGGGAATCTTGTAGTAGGGTGAGTGCTAGTGTAAATCCAAAGTACAAAGGAGCCCAGAGGCCAGAGAACCATGAGCTCTGGAGTCAGTGGTCAGAAGAAGATGGATGGCCCTGATCAGAAAGAGAGAGAACTTGCCCTTCCTCTGCCTTTTTGTTCCATTCAGATCTTCAATGGATTAGATGATGCCCTCCACTTGGGTGAGGGTGGATCTCTTTACAGTCTGCTGTTTCAAATGCTGACCACCCTCACAGACACACCCAGAAGTAATGGTTGACCAGCTATCTGGGAATCCCTTAGCTCAGTCAAGTTGACACATAAAAGTAGCCATTGTACCATCTTAATACAGGAATATTCTTTATATATTTTCAGATTCCTTTACTACAGTGACTATTTATTTATAAAATCAAAACATATATAAATGACTATGACTTTCACATGTATAGGTTAGAGGACAAGTCATTATACTCAACAAATTGTGTTCATGACCAAATCTCACTTGACTATCTTTGGTTAGGTAGAGTTTAGAACATAATATTTAAAAATATGACATAATTTCTAAGTTTGAGTCTGTTTGTCAAAACACTCAACCATATAGTGGTGATGATGATGATTTCTAGCTTAAATGTGCACTAAAATGACTAGGAATGTGAAACTCAACAACAACAAATAAACACTCTGACAGCAAAATAAATGACTAATGTGCTTGAAAATAGATTCATACTTATTCAATTTGCTCTAGTTTTAGCTCCATTGCATTCAGCAGGGAGTTGTCACGGAGCCATGGAGCTGCAGTGCACGCAGATGGCCCTGCTTTTTTGTGGCCACAGAAATCTGTGTCCATCTCTGGCAGCAGATCAGCACTTTCTTCTAATTACTTTCTAGAGAATATCTGAGTTACTTATTTTCCACTTGGTAAAGAAATATGCATTCACATTTGTCATAAACTTTTAAAATTAGATTACTTGAATTATTTTGAATCATTTTTCATTGCTATAATAAAATCGCTTTAATATAATTTAATTTATTTGATCTTCACTTTAATTCGGCAAGGTAGTTAGGAAGAACTTTTATTGGGTATTGATATATTATTAAACTGACATAGAAAGATCAAATTATTCTCTAAATATTCTTATAAAATGTAAACCAAGAATCAAAAATTAAATCGTTTGATTAAAAATTATGATAAGTTATGTTTCTATAGATATCATTATTTGAAAAATCAATAAACCCATGCCTAAATGTGACAAAATTAGCTTAATATGGGTTTAAATTAATAAATTAAAATGCTTTAGTTTATTGAAAATTATCTAACATTTGGACTCATAAATAGCATTTGATTTATAATTTATTTTTGTGACTATAGAATTCAAACTGTAAAAAAAATTAGAGCAATAAAAAATCTAGAAGAGAGGGAGAAATTACAACATATCTGTACCTTGTCCATTAGATTGTTAAAGACTTCCATTATCTAAATACTGTTACCTTGGAAATGTGATTTTGCCTATTTGTGTAAACACAAGAGTCAAGCTACACAATAAAAATGAACAGAATGAAAAAATTGGCATTGCGTAATCTGGGAGTTTCAAGAATATATAATGGTAAGGCAGCTTGATTCTAATTGTTATTTAGGACAAGATTTAAAAGGAAATTATTGGTCACACATTTGCACCTAAGCTTTCATGTCTTTAAAGTATCTCATGTTCACTTAAAAATGAAATATACTCTCTTTACAAGTCTACGTGTTTTTGCATATGCTAAGATTTCTAACTGGAATATCTTTACCTTAAACCGCCCTTCAGAAATATTAAGACTTTTTTCTAAGCTCAGTTTGTATTTTGTGAAACCTCTTCCAATTTATTCTCTAAACCACTAGTGCAAAGCTCTCTCCTTCTTGCTGTATTTTACCATTCTACACTATCACCTATAATGGACATTTTGATTGAATGCCTATTATTGTATTATTATTATTACTATTATTATTGTTATATAATTCCTGCCTCCATTGTGCATCATGAAGGCAATTCTGAGTTCCAAGGAGTTATAATTGCTCATCCTTCTTGCTTTTGTCACTTCTTGGGAAACTAAGATTATATCACTTTAGACAGAAAAAACAGGAAAAAAAAGCAAAGCAATCATTTTCACATTATCATTGAATTATTGATTCAATCAATTTTAAATCCCATCTTACTTCTATCCTTTTATTTTTGCCTTAATAGATTTGCTTTGTTATATTCAGCCCAAAATGTAAACACTTAATCAATGTTGCATGAAATATTCTTAGAGCTTATATGTGCAACGTTAATCCATTAATTTACAATGTCTCTATGGAGTGAGTTATCATTATTCCTATTTTTGTGATAATGACTCTGAGGTCTAGAACTGTTATAACTTGTCCAAAGACACATAGGTATTAAATGGCAGAGACAGGATTCCAACTCAGAAATGTGGTGCTATATTCAGTCCTCTAAAACAATGTACTATATTGCTCACATCTTACTCTATGGGTCTGTAGCTTACTTGAGTTCTGAAAGTGCTGGAAATTTTGTTACCAGTCTGTACTGGTCCGTGTATCTTCAGCATTCAGCATTATGCTTGGATGCTTGGAACATAATCAATCAAATATATTGTTATAGGTAAAATGGGGCCAGTTCCCTCTGCAAGTGAAAAATTATCAAGTAATGTGATCTTATAAAATCCTTCAGTGGTTTTAATTTGCATCTCTCTGATGGCAAGTGATGTTGAGCATCTTTTCATATGTCTCTGGGCCCTCTGTACGTCCTCTTTTGAGAAGTGTCTGTTCATGTCTTTTGCCCATTTTTTAATTGGGTTTTTTGTCTTCCTGGAGTGGAGTTGTATGAGCTCTTTATATATTTTGGAGATCAAACCCTTGTCTGAGGTATCATTGGCAAATATGTTTTCCCATACGGTTGGTTCTCTTTTTATTTTAATACTGTTTTCTTTAGCCCCACAGAAGCTCTTTATTTTGATAAGGTCCCACTTGTTTATTTTTTCCTTTATATCCCTTGCTCTAGAGGCCATATCATTGAAGATGTTGCTGTGTGGAATGTCTGAGATTTTCCTACTGATGTTTTCCTCTAGAGCTTTTATGGTGTCGTGACTTACATTTAAGTCTTTTATCCACCTTGAATTTATTCTTGTGTATGGTGTAAGTTGGTGCTCAAGTTTCATTTTTTTGCATATAGCCATCCAGATTTCCCAACACCATTTGTTGAAGAGGCTATTTTTATTCCATTTCATGCTTCTGCCCCCTTTGTCAAGTATTAATTGCCCATAGAGACTTGGGTTTATTTCTGGGCTCTCTATTCTGTTCCATTGGTCTATCTGTCTGTTTTTATGCCAGTACCAAGCTGTTTTGAGATGAGATACCACCTCACACCAGTCAGAATGGCCATCATCAACAAAGCAACAGATAACTGTTGGAGGGGATGTGGAGAAAAGGGAACCCTACTGCACTGTTGGTGGGAATGCAGACTGGTGCAGCCACTGTGGAAAACAGTATGGAATTTCCTCAGAAAACTAAAAATGGAACTGCCTTTTGACCCAGCAGTTCCACTACTGGGATTATACCCTAAGAACCCTGAAAAACCAATTCAAAAGGACCTATGCACTTCAATGTTCATAGCAGCACAATTCACAATAGCCAAGTGCTGGAAACAACCTAAGTGCCTGTCTAAAAATGATTGGATCAAGAAACTATGGTACATTTACATAGTGGAATTCTACGCAGCAGAGAGGAAGAAGGAGCTTATACCCTTTGCAACAGCATGGATGGAACTGGAGAGCATTATGCTAAGTGAACTAAGCCGGGCAGTGAGATACAAATACCATATGATCTTACCTTTAACCGGAACATAATCAACAAAAGCAAAAAGCAAGCAAAACTTAACCAGAGACATTGGAATTAAGAACAATCTAACAATAGCCAAGGGGGAGGCAGGAGGGGACAATGGGGAGAAGGGTTTTCAGGAACCACTATAGAGGACACAAGGACAGAACCAAGGGTGAGGAGGGAGGCAGGGAAGGGAGGTGGGATTGAGGGAGAGGGGAGGGGAGAGTATGCAGAAAACTGTAATTGAACAACAATAAAGTTAAAAAAAAGAAAAAAGAAAATAGTTCATATTCTCTTAAAAAAATCCTTCAGTGGAAAAATAAAATACAACCTGGATAAACTAAAGAAAATTTATTAATTTTGGTTTCTGTCTTTTTCTTAGGCATATGGCCTAAATATCCTTCATAGTTCCCATGATGCTTTTTTTTATTCCAATGTTGTCTTGAAAGAGAATTTTAGTTTACAGAAAAAAACAACACTTGAATAGCCTGTGAGCCAAATACTCTCCCCAGCCAATTCATGATAATCTTTTCTTTAATTCCTACATCATTAGTATCTAATAAGTATGTGCTGAATACCATGCTATGGTGTCTAAATCAAGTTCCTTTTAGTATTACCTCTTCCTGTTATGTAGGAGATTATTTGGAAAATCCTGTTAGAAACTGGCCTAAGGTCACATTCCCATGGTGGTCCATTTTCCAGTATCTCAATGTCCCACAGAAGTCAGTTACAGTCATTAGCTTTTGAGTTATATCTCTATAAATTATAGAAGAAGGAATAGTCTTTTAAAAATAAGTTTGTTGATTTTACAAAGAGGGAGAGAAACATCGATGTGAGAGAGAAACATCAGTTGGTTGCCTCCCATAAGCTCCCCGACTGAGGACTGAACCTGCAACTTAAGTATGTGCCCTGATGAGGAATCCAGCTTTTGATGTACAAGATGACACTCCAACCAACCAAGCCACACCAACAAGGGCCAGAAGCAAAGTCTTTAAAGGTTGGCTGTTGCAATGGATATGATTTTTAGGCTTAGGAAAATATGGAAGATGAGAGGGTATATAAACACTTGTGAGAAAAAGAAACAAGCTGAATATTCAAATATACATTTTACTATAAATATGAGTAATTATAGTTCTAAAGCAAGTAATTAGATCTGCTGATTTTATTGATGATTAATCCTTTTACTGAAGTCTTAAAATTATTTCTTCTGACTTAAGATCATTACGGATTGAAGACAAATTGCCTTAAGAATAATTTTTTTCTCTCCATTGAAAGCTTATCACAGGGCATGCAATTCTTTTTACCTGGGGCATTACTTAGTAATTAAAGAAAAGTGGTTTCCTAATGCTAATTTCTATATTTAAAATGTATGAACACTTTAAATTGAAAATTGTAGTGATAATAAAAGGTACATTTCATATGTCTCACTTTGAATAATAGTTTTCTTGCGTTTTAACATATAAAACTAGAAAGGAGACATAATTTTTTTTTATTTTCTCATATAATATATATCCCATAAAATCTAAATATACAGGTTGCTTGTTTTATTTCATTTTTAAATTTTTGTGAGCTTTTAAAAATTTATTTCTTTAGAACTTTTAGACTTTCTTATATAGCTCAGATTTTTTGGATTGATAAAGTATTTAATTGTGGTAATGTGAATGTATTGTGTGTTTAATTTCAAATTTAACTAATTTTGATAAAATATAAAACAGCAATTAACTTTCTAAATATATTTTTGTATCTTGTAATCTTGCTGTAATTGCATATCAGTTTCAGAGGTTTTTTGTTTATCCTTTGAAATTTTTTAAATAGGCAAACATGTCATCTATGAGCAAAACTAAATTTCTTTCATTCTTCTTAATCTATATAACTTTCAATTTCAATTTTCATTTTTAGATAATGACATTAACTAGAATACCCAGTATAACACAAACAAACAAACAAAAAAACATAACTGGTAAACATGTAGGTCTTCATGTTGTTCCTGATCCTCATTAGAAGCTTTTGAGTTTCTTATGTTTAAATATGATACTAGCTATTGAAGTTTTTGTAGATGTTATTAACAAATTGATGAAGTGGCAAGCTCCACTAAGTTCTCATCTAATCCTAATCAGCATTTATATTATGAATATGTGTTGGAGTTTGCCAAATGAGTTTTTTATTTATATGTTGATGTGACCATATGATTTTTCTTAAGTAGACTACTGATGAGATGTGTTTCTTTAACTGATTTTTGAATGTAGATTCAGCATTGCATACGTAGAATGAATTAGCAGACATATGATTCTGTTTAAAACATCCCTGAGGACAGTTTTATAATGCCAAAAGTTCTTTGATATTTGAGACAAATTGATCCATCTACCTGATGCCATTACCAGCTACACTAAGAAAGCTAAAAGTGTTATTATTGATGATACAGTCACAACACAATGACTGAAACAATAAAATATAATAGTATTTTTATTTATTATTTCTGTAAACTGAAAGTATATATAATTGTTATTGATTGATAGCTAAATGTAGACATTTTATTTTACATTTTGTAATATTTTTATTTATTTTTAGAGAGGAGAAGGGAGGGAGAAAGAGAGGGAGAGAAACATCAATGTGTGGTTACATCACACACACTCCCTACTGGGAACCTGGCCTACAACACAGGCATGTGCCCTGACAGGGAATTGAACCAGCAGTAGTTTGCTCCTTTTGCTTTGCAGTCTTGTGCTCAATCCACTGAGCCACACCAGCCAGAGCTAAATGTGGACATTTTAGATGGGACTAAATATCAAAGACCATTTGGCATGGACCAAATATGCTCACAGATATTTTTTTCTCTCTCCAGATTATTTTTGATTTTTATTTATTTATTTTTATTATTGTTCACATACAGTTGTCTCCACCCATTCCCACCTCCCATTTTCCATCCTACCATGATTTGGCTTTGTCCATGTGCCCTTTATACACGTTCCTTGAAGTCCCTTCCCCTTTTCTCTTCCCCATTATCCCCCTCCTCCTCCCCTCTGGTTACTGTTATTTTGTTCTCTATTTCCATGTCTCTGGTTATAGTTTGCTCGCTTGTTTGTTTTTGTTGATTAGGTTCCATTTATAGGTGAGATCATATGGTTTTTGACATGATCAAGTAAGATTCATCCCAGGGATGCAAGGATGGTACAATATTTGCAAATCAGTAAATGCAATATATCACATAAAAGGAAAGACAAAAATCACATAATCATATCAATAGATGTGGAAAAATCATTCAATAAGGTACAGCACCCATTTATAATGAAAATACTCAGCAAAGTGGGAGTACAGGGAGCATTCCTTAACATAATAAAGGCCACATACAAGAAACCTATAGCCAACACCAAATGTAACATCAAAAAACTAAAAGCTTTCCCACTAAGATCAGGAATAAGACAAGGCTGTCTGCTTTCACCACTTCTATTCAACATAGTATTGGAAGACCTAGCCACAGTGATCAGACAAGAAAAACAAATAAAAGGCTCTCAGATATTTTTAATAGGGCCAAATTTTGAAGGCATTTTGGTGTTGACCAAATGGCCCCATGGATGTTTTGGACAAGACCAAATCCAGCAAAGCTGTAATCAATTCTATTACATAGTGGTATTAATTCTTTTTATACGTTGTTGATTTCAATTTTCTGATATCTTGGTAAAGATTTTTAGTACCATGTACATAAGAAACATTGGTCTGTAGTTGTCCTTTGCTGTAATGTCTTTGTCTGGTTTTAGTATTCGAATAATATTCACATTATAGACTGAATTAAGAAGTATTCTTTCTGTTACTATATTCTGAAAGAAATTACAGA